>WXZC020000657.1:0-11254 GCA_011317855.2 Paelopatides confundens
TATATATATATATATATATATATATATATATATATATATATATATATATACATATACAACACACGTGTACAACACACGTTATCAAATTCCAACGAGTATTGTCATACGGTGTCACGTATTGTTGTGAATTACTGCCATAATAACTGCATAGTGTCAAGTCAACTGGGAAAATTTTCTCTCTATCCTGTTACTAATAGAACAAAAAGGGCTTGGCGTAGATGTATTTTCAAAATAAGCAAACATACTCGTTTGTTGAAGCGATCGCGTGATGTCATTCAAACTTTGAAGGCCTAAAAATCGTCACAGCTGTTTGAACTCATTGTCATTGTTGCCAAAATTGTTGAAAAGGATATTTTCGAACCCGCAATGAACCTTTGGTTTGGAGCAGGGATTGAACAAGCTTAGAAAGCGGATAACAAACTGGTTCGATTATAAAACCATTCAAGAAGAGCCATATATCATACAGGTTGGTTATTTGTTTGTGTTTATTTAAATTCCTGTACACTTTTGTTAATTCGTTAGAGTTAAGTTAAGAAATATACACCTTTTCAGCGAGCAAAATACTGAAACGCATACCATTATCAAGTTCTTCTAAATTTGGAAAAATAAATATTAGTAGCTCTCTCTCTCTCTCTCTCTCTCTCTCTCTTATCGAGTCCACATCACAAACATTGTTGTGCGTGGTGGTGACATGATTATGAGGGTCGCGACTATATATTAGTAGTACGCTCATATCGTGATCCAGGTAGCTTATATGCAGCGATACTTAGTAGTAACAAGGAATCGATCATGATGCTGTAGCACATTATATATTGTTATGTTTACAACAATGTTGTGCTTGGAATCGAAATAATTGATAACAAGAGTATGTGCTTACCTGAGACAACATCGGTTAAGCCCATTTTTTTACGCAATTCGACACGTTAACCTATGTGTCGATCTCTAAAGATGAGTCTTATACTAGGAAGTAATATCCCTAGGTTGCAGATACCTTCAAGTACAGTACCTTTAATGTTTTAAAGTAGCCGGTGGCGTTCTACAAACTTCAGATTCACTGAAGTTGATAGCCCTAGATAGCCACAAACGTAGTCAAAATTTAGACCTACTGTATATGTAAATATTTTTAAAACAATGATAGCTCAAAATTAGGCAATTTCCACCATAGCAACCTATACATGGATATGTTGGTATTGAATGGGTGGGGTCAGAAAAGTGAAACCCACCAGACCACCCCTATCCTCTCCCCCAACCTAGAACAAAATAAAACAAAAACCTGCAAAAACATGCATAAATTGCCCTTTTTTGTCATTTGTTGTTAAATCTCCCTTTTGGTAGTATGTATAGATCCCCAAAACAACCCCACACTAACCAAAACCCAGAATATGCAATTCCAAAGTTTGAGAATGCTCAGAAAATTTCATCATATTCCATATACCTACAACGTTAAGCCTAAGCTTAGGTTCATTTTGTGAACATCCGTAAGTTGTTACTAAATTACATAAAATTGGGCTAATTTGACACCAACTAACTCTAAATTATATCCTTTTATAGTTAAGAAACCTACTATGATTATTACGTTACTCACAATTGGATAATTATATTGCAAGGCGGTTGAACAAGGGAAACGACATTTACTAATTTGTCAAATTCAATTTAAATGCATTTCTATCCGTTTCAATCGATTCATACATATTTTAATCGATATATACAGACATTAATAGTTTATATCGACATATACCAGTATATTTCAGTATCATATTTGATATTCCGAGTTCGCGTATAACTGACCGTTCTACAGGTAACACAACCACAAAAGCAAGACTGAACACCAACAGCACTGGTTAGCATATATCATATGGATGTCACCTGATAGTATCACGTGAACAATTAAACGTGCATATGGGTTATGTTTGTATGTGTCGTGAGCATGATTCTAAATACCGTGAAAGTTGCTGTAGCAGAAATATAGAACCGACTCAAGGTATCAGAAATGATGATTATGTTTACCACAATGATGAGCGGATACATGATTTTCGTTTGTGGTGCGCAATTTTGCTCAAGGAGCAAGTGAGATATACTTTCTCTCCGAATGTGTGGAAAGACGGATCTATGTGCGTTGCGGGATTATGGGATGCTTAGGGTGTTGTATGTTCCGCCCCCCCCCCGTTTCGAAAAACATAATTGTGGTGTGTTGCGTTGACTATTGAATTAATTATACAGTGCATAGTATGCCCATTTCATCGAACAGGACATGTATACGTTCAACATAATGCGATAATGATAATACAATTGATGTCCGTTGTAGGGAAGGGTTTAAGGGGAGGGGTAACCCCCCCCCCATTGATAAATTTGTGTTCGTGAAGATATAAAATGGTGCTATTCCGTGCATCTCATTTCTGTTCTACAACTTTTCATTACAATTGTTATCCAACCACTGTACACGCATATGGTGTTCTGTGAGGGGTTAAAGGGGGGCGGGAGGGGTGAAAGAAAAATAATATTTTGTTGGTCACCAACATACAAAATGGTACTATATCGTAGGAAAATGGTGCCATGCAAGGTCTATATGTTCTATGTTGCATTACACGTTTCATTAATTGTTCAGTGTAATGTAATTACAATGATAGGTTGCCTGACATGTGGGGTTAAAAGGGTTAATATACGACAGTACAAAGAGCAAAATGGAGCCATACTATACTATATATGTTATGTTACATTGATAATTTAATTGTACAGTAATATTTGTACATTGCCAAAATGCAGGTACATCCAATTTGGAAAACAATGGTATCTGATAATATATTTTTGCTTCGGGTGGGGAGGGGTAACAAATCAACTGACATCACAGGTATGTACTGGGGGGATCTTGAAATCTCTATTTTTCCTATATTCAAGAATAAACAAGATGGTGCAATAAAACATTCAAAATTAGGCCAAACAGTAAACGGAATGTGTTATCATAAATTTTCAGGCGGGATAACCCACCCTCAACCTTCCCCTATATATATGCCTATGCCTAGATGGTGACTATAAGGGATGGGAACCCGTCCCTTAAATAAAACAGGGTTAAGATCACCTATATGCCAAACGGTCCCAAATTAAGACACAAAATTACTTGAGATTAAAAAGGAATAAAAGAAAAAAAATCACCCATTTAACAAAGACAAATATGGAATTAAATGTGAGGTTTTCTACCATAGCTTCCCCGAATAATCCCATAATTATGTCTATGATAGGGACTGTGTGTTATAAGCTCCGCCCACTCACCCCGATACAAATCTCAAATGGGGTCGGACCCCCTTGGCGAGGGTAGAAAGGGTTGTATCCATCTGTTTTCTGGCTGGTTAACTCCGATTTTGTGCCCACATTTCGAAAAGTTTCTCTTCAGAATTATTTGAGAATTTTGTTTTGGATGGTGGGTGCACAGACAGTGAAAACAGGCATATTATTAATTTAGTGAATATTTTATATTGTGGTAAAACAGACGGGTGTAGAAACCATCTACTGAAGACTAGAAGTTTCGTTCATGGGGGATGCATTGGTACCCACGGCACCACCGTGGGTCATCCAGAGCAATGGTGATATTTGGGAGTGGGATTTCTGTTGTAAGTAGTGTAACATAGTCTTTTAAAGGCATGTTATTGATGTCACAATTGGTTGTATACAGACGAAGGATACGGGTATTACTTTCGTGCTTTGGGAAATTTTCCGTTCGGGTTAAGTATTTACATTTGTAAGGGTGTGGTAAGCGTATACTCACTATATGTGTCGCCTAGTGATTACAGCATCCATCCGCCTTGCAGCCGAGTCATACTGAAGACTTTAAAAATTATACTTACTGCTGTCTTGCTTAGTACTAAGCGTTAAGGCATCGGAGTAGGGTGTGTTGGAATGTACAGCGTTACCTGGGTTCCCATTGGGCGTAATATGCAATAGTGCCAGTATCGAAACAAAATATATATCTTTTGTGAGCTCGGTATTAACTGTACATAATGGTCACGGGCGTAGCTAGAGCAGCATTATGAAGCCTAGTTCGTTCATAAAGCCGTGTCTGAACAAGTGTTCGGGATGCCTCGTGCTGCTATGTTATATTGTCAACATCTAGATTCGTTATTATGTTCCAAACAGAACGTTGGTTAAAGTGATGTTTGTGTATCTTTTTTTTTATAAAACTTAATGTCTTTTATGCATGCATGCTTCTCAGATATAAGGATCAGATATATTATATGTATATTATTGTCATCCAATTTTGGTGGTTCTTTTTACATGGTTTTATTTTAAGTTAAGTCCGACCAACCTGTACAGTCTGTGAATACACATCCTAAACGACGGTCTGTCCTTTATTTTCGTAATAGTATTCAGCTTTGTAAAGATTCTCTAAACCTGTGACAAGTAGTTAACATTTTTGTTTACAGAAGGGCGAAGTTAACTTGGCCAAGATATTAATACAATCATTTAACTAAGCTAGCATAATTACCCAATGTATTCCTTAGCATGGAGTAACATCTGCGTAATAATGTACTATTTATTACAGGCATGTTTACGGATTACCCTATTGTATGTGTATATATTAATATAGGATCACACGATCCTCCATGCTGTGGTAAATTCGTACAATATTGTGCATCAATTCTCCATGCAGTGATGTTGAGTGAGCTGAACGACCAGGTGAAATCCAATCGTACAACAGCGGATCACGAAGATACACATAACTGCAGAGCTTTCATTATCGAAATCGGTATCTGAAATATGATAATGAGGTATACTGGTATACATTATTTTAAACTGGCATATGTATTGTGTCACACCTCCCCGTAATTACCGGGATACCTATAGTGGCAGCTTACTATTGGATGCGGAATAAGTTCGGTACTGGACGACAATAAGTACTCAGACACGCCTTTCAGCAGTGAGATATGTATATATTGAATAATATAAGAAAAATATGTTCGACACAAAATATGTAGCAATAACTCAGCTAATAAGCCATGAATACACCCCCTACGTGAAAAATTCGAATTTTAATTACTAGAACAATCCTCGCTTTAAATCGTATGACTGAATGTCACTACCCGACTGTTTTACTGCTATCAATCTCTACAAAAAACTAAATGATGGGTCGAATATAACGTTCATAATTAAAATACTAAGATTGTCCAGTATCACCAATCAGCTTTCTTGCATGCCGGTGAAAGTACATTATTGTTTAATCCGCCCATATATGTGACACGTATTATTGCCGCTGACTTTAACGATCGTCACCCTCCACGTATACAGGTATAGACACCAGTGTCTGGAACTGTAAATATATGAAACAGCTTTTAGCACATTGTAATTATTACACGCTTAACAAAATACTTTGAAACATTAATTTAATTCAAGACAATACATAAACTCTCAAATAACCCAAATATAAATTAGTAACATGATCAGTAGTATATATTTTTTTTACTGACTGAATGTGCTCGTAATACCATTACATCTACCACGTATACACCCCTCAATATTTCACTTAGAAAAGGTTAATTAACAGGCTCCCCATCTTCATACTAGCTTGTTTTGGAAAGCTAATAACACACCCACTTTAAACACTCAATAAACCCAACACACATAAGTAAATAAACCTCTTCCACAAATTCCTCTAATATAGCTAGAACTTCCAATTCAATTAATCACAGGAACATTGTACACTGACCACTGGTTCCATCCAATATATAGGTGGTGTTTATCGGTGCTTTTAACGTGACTCGACTAGCGAGGACAAAAACGCCATGGCAGAAAAAAACAGCAACTGAAAAAACAAGAACCAACACTCAACGCAAACCAAGCGAAAAAACACCCTTACCCACCAGACCTAATGCGAACATTAGTACACCTAAGCATATACCAAACATATATCACCGGGCACCTGTTCGGAGATATTGAATGTCACGTTACTTTAATGTGGACCCTAACGGACGACCCGAGCGCACCACAACAAACGCCCCGATCCACCACATCACCTCCAGTAGAACACAGCCCCTGAAATACTTGAAGTCTCAAGTCGCCCTTTACGGCCACTAGGACCATCTCCCAAGGTCGGGCCTCACCAATGAAGAACAATATCGCATCTATTCCGCCACACATTGTTTCTTTAACAAAACGAAGACCAACACTTAAAAATTGTGATAAACACACTGGGTAAATCGAAGGGTTTACACCGTACAATACAAAACCATGACCGACAGCTCAGGAATTGTCACCCGTGGCTATGTCTATATCACTGCATATATAGTCCATCCATGTGTACAGCCTGGTTTGGATGATCCTCTTGAGTGAGGTTGTATAAAGGACAATCACATCACGGCCTATACGGCAACTAAAAAAACCTAGCAACCCACTCTGAAACCAAACCAAGCGAAAAACACACCCATCCCACCAATCAACACAGCAGAAACCCATACCAATCCCTACCTACAACCCATCACACCTACCTACAACCCATCACACCTACCTACAACCCATAACACCGACCCTACAACCATCCCCTCCCACACCCCCTACAAGGTAACACACGGGCGACCCTCACTCACATTCACAAAACCCCCGCCCGAACACACCACCTCCCGCGGAACATCTCTCCTGAAAGACTGTTAAAATCAGCCTGGACCTGAAGTGCGAAGTCTTCCTTGACAGCCACCAGGACCGCCTCCCACGGGCGAGCCGCCCCACGAAAAACAACATCACACCTATTACGCCAAACATGTTTCTTCACTAAAACACAAATCAAAGTAAAAATTTGAAGTACATCCACGAAAAAACGCTTGCCAAAAATGTTTCCCCCCCCCCCCCCCTCCCCCCGAACTTTTTGCTTTCCCTCCACTTCCACCACTGATGTCAATGAAATCATGACACAAACTTCCAATCGCACCAAGACAATGTAGAGATGATAATTGATTGATTAATCGATATCTTGCCCATGCGTTTTATATTCCTTCAACGTCGATGTGTGGGTATATCATTCTGATAATAAGAGTTTGTTTTAAAACAGAAATCTATGATCATTTCCGAAATATTCCAGTAAGAACTCCATAAATACTGCCCAAAAAGTATTATCATTAAAAGTCACGTGATATTTATTGTAACACGTCACACAACAGACATGTCCCGTGAGATATGTTAATGACATCAGTAATTCAGTAAATTCAGTCACAACGTCATTTGTATCGATGTTTGTACATAAGGGCTTATAAAGTGTTATTTAAATAACACGACAAATATGGCGCGAGATAACGGAATATATTATCAAAGTAAATATATAAGACTTTATATTAATTATATACATTCTTTGCTAGAAAATACATTATTATGCCTATATAAAACTTGTAGAAAAATTATGTCATCGCCCAGGGAAAATATATATTATGTTTCATAGAAAAAAAAATATTATTTTCAAAAATACATGTATTATCTTCTCCCGAAATATATATTATATTCCACATACAAATATATACTTCTAAAATATCTTCTAAAAAATATATTATTTTCACCGAAAAATATATATTATCTTCCCAAATTTTGTTTATCATCTCTCCTTCGCGGTTAGGATTTAAAACATGCATGCATGCACACCACTGGTGACTATTGTCTGGTGTCTACACAATTTTCAGTGCTAAAAATGTGGGGCTGATCTGCATGTCAGGGACAGCACAAATCACATCCCAGTCTTATGGAACGCCAATCTAAAAATAAGCTATCGACGTTATCCTTGTTTCAAGCAATGAGTTATCATAGCGCGTCGGTCAATGTAAGCGTTGTTAATGATATCAGAGGTATCGTACTTAACGTTGGTGAACGTGGTGAAGTTCATGTAATCGGTGGACACGTTATCGATAGACACGCTGTCGATTGTATCGCCATCGACGGCTCCGGGCAGAGTAATCGTCGATTATGATAATAATTTGACTTTCTTAACATGTTTAACGTCAGCCTACTTGTTTCTGTGTTTTCAGTATACGCTCATAACCTACCCCAATTGTTTTGGAAATGCTAATATCAGTTTATTTGGAGCCAGTATATTCCTTCCTGTTACAAATGATGCTTGTTTGATATCATCAAAGACGTTTACCTTGACCGTTCATGTACGATAACCTTTATTGATTGGTGGTGACCTTGACATGCAGCGCAAGCCCACAATTTTAGTGTTGGAAATTATGCAAACCTTGTAGTGTACAACCAGGAATATGTTAAAGCCTAGCCGCGAAGGACAGAGGATAATATTTTTTTTCGGAAGGCAATGTATATATTTTTCCGTGAAACATATATTTTCTGTGGCACAGACATTATATTTTTTATTCTGTGAAACATAATATATATTTGTAGAGAATATAGTATATATTTTCGGTGGAAGATAACATATATATTTTAAAATAATATATATTTTTAAAAATAATATATATTTTTGGAAGATAATATATATTTTTTCCGTGGAACATAATTTATATTTCCGGTGGAAGATAATTTTTGGTTTTGGAAGATAATATTTATTTTGAAGATAACATTTTTTTTCTGTGAAACATAATATATATTTTCGGTGGGAGATAATATATTTTTTGGGAAGATAATATGTGTTTCTATGGAAATTCTATATATAAGTCTAATAATGTATTTTCTAGAAAAGAATGTATATATTTAATATAAAGTCTTATATTTACGTTGATAATATATTTCGTTATCTCGCGCCATTGTTAACTGAGCTAAAAAATGTCAGCAGCGGTCAAAATATGAAAACATTTTAAAAACGATAACTTAAGAAGAGGAGCTTCAGCACAGTGCATGCTTACAGAGAGTCCGGAACTCTCTGAAATCTTCGGCATGCTTTGTTTATATACGAAACCCATCATATTTTGGATATAGTACACCATTCTACTCAAATTATAAAATTGACTTTGAGTGGTCGGTTTTTATTTGGCTAGAAATTTAATAGCAGTGTTGTAACATATTTTCATAGTAGGTGTACGGGAATTACTATGATATTGTACCTGAGCAGTATTTGGGCTAATTTATTGATGAAATAATCATTTCAAATACTTAAAAGGGTACATTGTAAGCTCAAGGTTAGTCTATGCTACATGTTATAATTATGTCCTATGAAAAGGTTTTCTGTTGGAATTCACACTATGAAAATAATTATTTTGTAGTTGGAACTGTCAGCATTAGGTACAGTTATATATATACACAGTTTCGTTTTGGTTCATTGTGATAATATCAAGTTATATAGTTTGGCTCATTACTTGATGAAATAATCATTAAAATACACGAAAGGGTGCACGTAAGCGCTCAAAATATGTTGTATTTAGATTCAGATGATCTTGGGAAGATTGTGCTTCGAATAGCTCTGACACTGTGACAATTGTACCGAACAAAATCATTGATAGTACTTTATAAACATCTATGCTAGGCACGATACTTCAATATGTACATTACTAATTTGTACGCACACACTACTTACACGGTATACGTGGGCACTGCGAGACCGGTTAGACAAAACGAACATATTTTTTGGTTACTACTTGTTCTCTCTTCTCAAAAGAAGCAGACGAGCCATACAATAACATCATAATATTTTAAAAATGAAACAAAAAATTGATGTACGCGATAAAATACACAGAAAATATATAATATCATTTTCCAGGTTCAATTAATTTTATCTATTAGAAGAAACTATACAATTCATAGCTTTGGATTGGATAATAAAGTGGTAATTAGCATATATAAATAAGCATTTAGTTAATAATGACAACGTCACCAAAAACAAATGTCCAAAGTCTCTCTTCGCGAACAGATTATAAAGAGGGCGCCATTGGTTGTTTACTCAGAGCTAGCGTATAGCTAGGATTTTGATGATAATCGTAACCTTTGCAGTTATGATGGCGTGTGTGTTTGCGTGTGTGACGCCCAGCTTGTAAACACCGTATCTCAAGAAGGGAATACTTCCTACATTGAATGTGGATGTGGCATATTGAGTACAATAAGCCTATTGTTTTTAGTAGAAGTCACCATAGGCCAATATATGAAAAGCTTGTAAACACGATATTTCAAGAAGGGAAATATTGACAGATGTTAAACTTTGCATGTGGATATAACGTATTAAGTACAATAAGCCTGTTGTTTTTGGAGGAGGTCAGAGGTTATTTCAGGTCACCAGAGGCCAACATGTTATAAGCTTGCAAATACGATATATCACGAAGGGAAATATTGACAGATGTCCAACATTGCATGTGTGTGTAACTTATTGAGTAACATAAGCTTATTGTTTTTGGTGGTCAAAAGTTATTTGAGGTCACAACAGGCCAGAATGTAAAAAATCTTTTAAACATGGCATTTCAAAAAAAAATTGAACATCTTAAAAGCACCATATCTGAAAAAAAACTTAACTTGGAATTTATTTGTGCATGATACATTATTCTTACGAATTTATATAATAAGTCGTATGTAATCTTAAACATATGTTAGGGTAAACCAATACTATATTAATTCTTGTATATAACTAAAGCTAATACAGAATGACAGTGATTATATCAGGTGCCTGGTACAGTACTGTATCTGTCAACACACACTTGATTGGCCTGATCAAGCTTATATTATTTATGCTCTGACCAGGCAGTTGTTAAACTTCTCTTGAGTTCAGGATCATAGGAATGTACCCCATGAGATTAAAAACATAAGTGTGAATTAAGTAACATATATTGACATATACTTGATTTATGTATCTACTTTCCCTGTTTATCAACTACTGTATAAAGTTAAATCATTCTACAAAATACAGGACACAACATATACTTGAATGCTTGTGTTGCTTATAAAATGTATTATGTACAAGGCAAGTAACTGCTTGGAGGGTATAAGTTACTCTTCTAATTAGAAGTAGTATCCAGATTATCTTGTTGTATCTAGGGTAAATTATAAGCTAGTGACAGGGATGTGTTGAGGTATGTCTTCCAATGTTAAGCTGTCTTTAGCTTGTCCTCCAGTTGGATGTCAACTTCCCTATATATTCTTATTTTTCAATGAAATTAATTTTGATGTCCAATATTTTGCTGAACTAAACAAATCCTATGTTTCAATTACATAATTCCTATAATTTCTCATATTTGAATGCAAGTAACTGCTTGGAGGGTTTAAGTTACTCTTCTAATTTAGAAGTAGTATCCAGATTATCTTGTTGTATCTAGGGTAAATTATAAGCTAGTGACAGGGATGTGTTGAGGTATGT
>WXZC020000658.1:0-11250 GCA_011317855.2 Paelopatides confundens
AATGACTTAACGTCTTTCTCATAGTTATTATTGCATGTTCAAGTGTATTTGTGTCACTTTTAAGTGAAAATACTTCAAGATGGCAGTTTGTTTCGTTATTAAATCTGTTTTAGTAGTCATCATTTGAACTTACATAGTGCTTAGAAAATGATTCAATGCCATCAAACGTATTGGTGTCATTGCGAATTCATTTTACACCACAATGACATAGATTTGCTTCGTCATCACGTAAAATCACGCCATCGACACACACTATTGTATCATCACCAAAATAATGGCCATCATCCAAAGGTTTGTCCCTATATATGGGCCTTAATTCCATCAAAACATTTTCGCGGAAGGGAAACAGGTCTTCAAATGCAGCCGTTCATGAAGGCTTCTCCGAAGGATCAACCTTAGCATCGAACCAGAACATAGGACAACTTAAAGGAATGACAAACACTCGCCCACGACTGAGACGCATGGGTCAAAGGTGGAACATCTCTGATGTATTACATACTCTGACGGAGTACCAGTACGAAAACATCAACAAATCCACTTTACAAAAGCTTACAAGAAAACCCTCTACTTGATCGCTGAGGCACCAGCTACAGTAGAATAAGAAGTTGCATACCAGCCATTTCGGTCTTAATGAACACGGGGTGAGGTTTACACACGATCCCGCCTTCGCAGCCAAAAACAAAACCTTTGCTTTTCTCCCGGGGAAATATTCCTCCCGGAAATTACATCAAAGTTCGCAATAGAACATGACAAACTATGGTGCCATGTTTGGCCACTGAAATTATCAAGAGGATGGGCCAATACGGAGATCGAGTAACTTCTTCGTCCTGCGCAATCCTCCTCATACAGCGGAATCTAAGGATACAATTTATAAGTGGCTGATATAAATTATACAGCGATACATCCAAGACTCTTCCAACGCCAGAGCGCATGATGTCAGAGCCATAGTGATATGGTATCCTAGAGACTGCGGCATGGGGGATTCCAACGATTTACGTAGCTTGATAGACTTCATAGTCGTTTTCGCAAAAGAGTAAGTTTTTGGATTTGCGATGATGAAACGTCCAAGGGTTAGGTCCCGCTCTTCGGGCACACCACCATAGTAATCCAAGTCAATGTTGTGCCCTCTCAGTTGAGATGTTCTAAAAGTCCACAGGTTGAATTTCCGAACATAATCCAAATCACCATCCGTATACATTTGTGTACGTGTACAAAATACCGTATACAATATAAAAAATGTTTAAATTACATAACTAATAAAATTAAATATTTATTTCAATATTTGCAACCAAGACAGTAGTAGTTATCAAGTTTTAAAACGATGTCACAGTATAATTCAAAAGGAGTTGAATAAAGTGAGGGCGCTTAAAGAAGCAATGTCACTGATGTAAGGGCGGTATTTTGGCATGCAGTACTGCTCTTGGAATAGTTGTGTGGAGACAAGTAAGTGAGAAGTTAAATACCGTACTCCAAATCTTACTGATTTGAATATTTACGAGCGACTCACTTACATGTCTCCCTTCCCACCTCCAACCCCACAGGAGCGGAACACAACCACATGGGGTTGGTTGTCAAATGGGATAACTAGAATAAACTCTTCCAATGACTACGGAGTTCTTTGTCAATTGTAGCGTCGTAACAACGCGGGTCATGAACACCACTACATGTCACATGACGGTGAGTCCGCATAACCTCATAATGCTGTTTGCATAATATTAACCATATTTGTTATTATTTTTAAATAACGGTAATGGCTCTATTGATTTCCACTTATGGCTCGTTCTTTACGAGCACATGCATGCGCGAAGGTGCGAATTGCACAATACATATATGTGCGGTATACGCATAAGTCTCGCCTAGATGATTAATGTTCGGAGCTGTTCAAGCTGGTCCTATTCTCACACATTGTGCCTTCCGTACTTACAGGCATGACTTAGTAAAGTGGGCGTAGAACGCCCGTATATGTCGGTTACAAGCGCAGCGCCTAAGACACTTTGGGGGAGGGGATGGATTCATGGTGGGTTACCGGGGATGCCCGGTCACCAGGTTATGGTTAGTGTCAAATGCTACCATATCGCTCTAGGCACGGTAGATAGGGAGTACAATAGTTGTGTTGAGACAAGTAAATGAATCGCTCGTAAATATCCACAGCAGTAAGTTTTGGAGTAACACTAACGTTAACCTGTAGGGAGTCGTTACAGTGACCATATGCTCGTCTATGATACGCATATTCTTGGAGGAGTGAAATGTGCCACAGTTTCCTCATTCTTAAACATATACTGTACCTACAAAGTTAGTATCAACTAAAAGAGAAACTAAAAGGAGATTACAAATCTAGCATCTAATATTGTTTGCCATCACTGAATATATAGATAAAATATATAAATGTACCATAGTGTACCATATTTGCCATTATAATTAGCTAATTTGCATATTTATCTATATTTAATTAGCGGTTGGACCAAACATCTAAGACTCTTCAATTCAATACCTTCATTTGATAGCACATCCTCACTAAACATTTTCCAAATAAATATTTATTAGGTTTTAATTAAAATTTGAAACCATACCTTTTCTACTATTTCGCATTTTAGCATATAATACTTACCATTCAGTTTCGCCTCATTAGTAGTATCTGGTTCATCGTCTTGACTGGTATTTAATATGCGAAAAGCTCTCTTACTAAAAAAAGAAGAAAATCATGATATTGTAGTTACTACTATAATCGTTACTTATAATTTTCTTTCATGTTCTTCCTGAAATTACTACACCCTGCTGTTATAGAGATGATATAGCTAGTTACCTCAAAACAAAGCCAGTCCCAGAAACAACTACCAAAAAGATGGTAACACATGCACCAACTAAAAGACCTGCCGCAAAGTTGTTGTTACCTATAGAAAGGAAAATAAACAATTAGGCTTTTAGAAATGGATATATTCCTGTCATTTACGCTAAAATTGTATCGTGGTAATGTTGGGGAATTATTATTTCAAAGCAGTTAAGTGGTGATTCATTTCTACATTACATCACCATATTAACCTTAGCACCAAATTCACACAAGTTATTAGTGCAATGTTATTAATAATTATACATAAAAAGGTGTAGTTAACTGGTAATTAATTTCAAAAGGTAATGACAATAACAACTTCAGCCCGATTATAATATGCAAAGTACGATAGACTACTTTCAATTCGCGAGATTCATATACCACTGTATATCGTGTGCTTGGTACGCATGATGAGTGACGTACGTAACCAACCAAACGCATCCACTAATTTGTATTACAGTAAAGTTATAATCAAATGGCCAGTGTTGAATCAGCTTATAATTTTGCGTAATTTGCTTCAATAATTAATTTGATACATGCTAAAAATTAGGTAATTACCTATATTTAATTGCTTATGACGAAAAGTTCCTAGTGGGTAATAGTAACGAGTAATATTGTTATTTCAAGATATTGACTTATCTTGATATAAATTAGAGTAGTACAATTTTATTAAAATATTAACAAAAAGCAAATTCTATCAACGTACGAAATATACAATATGTTATGATGTCGCATAAATTAAAATGATGTTATCATCGCATTTTGTCCGGTTCATGATATATTTCGTTAATCGCACTTACCGTACCTCACCAATAATACCTTTATGTGAATGTATGTGGGCACATATTATAATATCATGCCTGAAGTTAAATCAATGATAGGTTCAATTCATTAACTCACCCATTACTGCTTTCTTCACATTTAACAGTTATTGAAATCGTTAATATCTGGATGGTCATACATGTGGGCATTGTAGCAGCTACACTGGGTATTCACGTTCAATGCAGTCAATAGGTACATAATTATGATTATTTACAGAAATACTACAAATACTGTTTAACTCTTTATGATTCAATGCTAAGGGGATGTAGTACCATCATATTTGCATATGTAAAAGTGGGTTGTTAATTATATTATTATATTCTCAAAAATAATAATAAGTTTAGGTAGGTATATTGATTGTCTGGTTTAATGTTAGCATTCAAATTTAATTTATTGGGTTTGTTTTTAAAATGAGGTCATTAAAGTATTGTTTTTATCAAAACTAATAAGTTAGTATGTTTTTCATATTATCTGGATAATCAGATAAGATTGAGTAATCCAATTTTTAAATATAACATATTATAATGAACTCGTCAATGAAGGGGGAACGGTAGGTTGGTTCATCATATGATGATAGTGATATTGTTAATGTTCAAGTTAGCTCACCTTTGGTTGGATTTTGTGTTGGACCTCTTGGACCTTCTCCTCCTTCTCCTTCTCTAACAGCTGCTACGCTGAATGAGTAGATAGTATCTGGATCTAGGTCAGTGAAGATGTATTCAAGGGATTCAGATACACTAACGTAGCCAGCCTTTGTCCATGTAATTAATGCTTCGTCTTTGTAGTACAGAGAGTATCCAATTAGTGGTCCATCACCATCATGTATTCCTTCTTCCCAGGGTGACCAACGAATAGTCACTGATGTACCAACTATTGATACTAATTCAGGAGTCGAAGTTAGACTGGGAAGTACTGGAAGGTATAGAGTGATTTGAAATCTAAATCAAACGCATATCATTCAGTCATTCATAATAACAAGGATGAAAGAAATAAATGATATTGTATCCGCCGTAAAGCATGTGGATCAACTGGACTCAACATCCAAAGGGTGAATGATATTACGTATTACTCAGAACTGACACATTATAGACGTAAACTTATACATCTTTTTTAAAGAATGTATTACATCGCATATAAATGTATTATATTTCCTCGAACCATACCCTCTTTTTGGGAGAAATATCATAATATGTTCTCTATAGTACAACACACCGCAAATCACACATGCTTTGTATTTTGTCATGTTATTGTCCATCTTAATTGAAATTCAAAACTAACCGCATTTCGGAATGATTCGTGATACAACCACGCTGATACTATCTACAGTAGATCTACCATTCGACCTGTATTATATTGCCTCGAACCAATACCCTCTTTCGGGAGTAATCTCACAATATGTTCTATATAATACAACACACCGCGATTCACATGGTTTATATTTTGTCATGGTATTGTCTATCTCAATTGAAATCCAAAACTAACCGCATTTCGGAACGATTCGAGTTCATCCTTTTTTCACTTAGATCAACATTTGAAAAATACTTTATTTGAAAGTTAGATTGACTCAGAACTCAAGGTATATCGGTCAATAATACTACTGTATACCGTGTTCCACAATATTACATCTAGCAAAATTAGTGTTGCATAATGATGTTCTATGTTACACTTACTGTATACTTCAGCAGTGACCTCTAGAATCGCCAAACTTTCGTCGTTCTTTCGCAACTGACAGTAGAATTCGTCTCCATCGCTAATATCATTTACAATGAAGATTTGAGTTTTCATTAAACCTTCTTTCGTTTCAATTCCACTGATGATGCCGTTAGTGTCTAGACCACGCTGGCTACGTGATACAACCAGGTTGATACTATCTAGGTCTCCCCTTCGTCCTTCTGTTGCAACACATGAGACCCATCCTGGGATTCCTGGATTTTGTTTTGAGTTTGTGGTGATTTTTATCAAACCTATTTTTGTCAGGAAAAAGTGGACAAAGGCTTCTGACTTATTTGGCTTGCATTGTTACTTCTATAAATTTTACTTATAATGATAGCTATAATGGTAGCGTTACGTGACATTCCTTAAATATTAATTAACTAATGTATGGCCCGGATACTTTTTCGGTATACCATTCAAAGGCTACATTCTATGTTCATGTATTTACGTTGTTTACTGCTGCAACATACTTTTTTCAACCAATGTACCTAGCTCAGGTGTATGACTCTTCTTATCTTACCAGAAGTGGCAAGTTGGTAACCGACTATAGCGTACTATAATGCCAAAATACACTCTTGTTTGTGATTTTCGAACGGAAGGGCGGAAATTGTAAATTATAGACAAAATAATTTTAAAAAATGTTTGTATTAACCCATAAAAATCGATCATAAAGTACACGAAAACCGGGCTCAAAAGCCAAGGCACTGTGCTACATCGCGATTGTGACTGACAAATTTCAAAGTAGAGCCTGAATATTTTCTTCCGAGTCACACTCAATTATGCACGGAAAGACATTGATAGTAACTGTATTTTGTTTGGTAATATGTTCGTGAACACAAATTCTACCCGCCCGCTTCTCTAGAATAAAAAAAAACAAATTATAACCCCTCGGTCTTTTGAAGAAAAAATGCTGGCTTCTTCTATAAAACTTAACACTGGACCCCAAACCAAAGGGTTTTTTGCCTAACTTCGTGATATCATTTAGAGACCTAAATCTATATTTCAGTTATTTAAGTTTATTACCACATACTGTATTAGCTTATTAGCATGGGGAAATATATCCCTCAGATTAGGCGCGATTATATGGGTGACAGTGGGGGTGAGGGTGGGGTGGATAAGGGATCCTCAATCTATATTTATGGTACTGTATTAGTACGTTTGACAATTGTCTAAGCCATCATATATATTCATATACACCCAGTTCATGGGCGGGTTTACTAGCACCCCAATAAATGATTCCCTGACGATCAAATCGTGCATTATTTTTGTCGGGAAAGTCGTATAATGATATATCTAAACTATTAGATTGCTTTAGATTTGTCAGGTCCATAATAATTATTACGGGAGGATAGCTCAGGGGACAGGAGAAGAAAAGTACTCCCATCCCACATTTTCATGTCCTTAAAAGAAAAGTATAAAATTGTCTTATTCTTTTTAATCGCCTATCACAACTTGTATGTTATATTCTGAAGATAGGTCATTGTCACATCTGAGATTAGCCGAGTGATTTTATGTAGATTTTGTTGGAGGTAAAAGTACGTACGGTTGTTGCGAGATACCGTAGTTTAGGTTACTTCCTGAAGGAACGTTTTGGTGTATGGTTCCAGCCACTTTCTTTAGGCACGGTGTTAATGAAGTTGTAGATGGCAATAATATTATGCTAAGTTATTCGATCCTTCGATAGTAAGATACGCGAATTGTTTGGGATGGTGCATAGCATATGGAAATGAGTTTATTGCCAGGTGCTGTTAAGGCAACGTGTCCAAAATTATGTTAGTAGTTTATATACAGTTGAGTGGGGCGTCACCTATTAGACACGCAGAAATTGTACACGGAAAAAGTGTATGTGACTAAATTCACGTGGGCAGAGCACCCTATATTAATTATGTAATTGTAGTATCCGGCCGTGTAACAAAAGCCTGCCGAAACTACTAAATATGTGATATGCAGTATATATATATATATATATATGTGTGTTGCATGCATTATTAAATAATGGTAAATGACAGTATATGTATTGCTAGCAATGAAGTAATATAAGGAGAAAATGGCAGTGATAATGTAGTGTATCTGCTGGTTGTGTGGTGGTTATTATGGTAGATGCTAATTCCGTATCCAAGCTAAGTGCTTGGATGCAGCAGGAAACGGAACACACGGACAAACTCCAGGACAGAAAAACTACACTATAGATCCTCTCTCCTGTAAAGCTAGATGTCAACTGTGTATTGAAAACACATGGTCTGTGGAACATGTGCTTTCTGTTGCATGCCTGTTGTATGCCTGAGTGCACAGACTGCAGTATCCTTTGTTTAAGGTTAAAAAGGAGCTGATTAAATTAAGTGAGAAAGTGATGTCCATCATGGTTGTCACTATTCTCTAAGGGGTGTATAACAAATCCACGTGAAATACACAACAGTGGTTGTGTCATATTGATTGTAAAGATTGTATAATTTGGGTTTTGAAAATAAGGAATTTAGCGATTTTGTAGAGAAGGAAAGAATGCATATCATGGCGGATCAAGCGGAGATAAGACAACATATGATAGAAGAAAGAGATACAATTAGAAAGGAAAGGGTGAGTGATGCTGAAAAAGAGAGAGGAAAGAGATATATTTAGTAAGGAAAGTGTGGATGATGCTGATAGAATAAGGGAGGAAAAGGAAGATGATTTTAAAATGAAAAGGACTGTTGGAAATGCGATTAAAAGTTGCGCAGACTCATGGAGCTCAATGTGTGAATCCAGGACAGGGTAGGAAAGTTCCTTCCCCAAAGCTTCTTCCATTCGATGATGAAAAGGACAATACGGATTCCTATATCAATCGGTTTGAAAGATATGCCGAAGTACAAGGTTGGAATAATAATACAGAATGGGCGATAAGTCTAGGTACTTTGTTACAGGGTAAAGCTTTAGTGGAGTCTCCTGCGTTGCCGTCATGCGATGCTGCATATTACGAAAAGGTCAAAGAAGCTGCACTAGAGGTTTATAACTTAACTGCAAGAGGATTTAGACTTAAGTAAAAAGATAGTCGTCCAGAACAAGGGGAGACTGCAGTTAAGTTTGCAAACCGTATTAATATACATTTAAAGTGTTGGTTAGAAACCTCAAATGTAAGTGACTTTAAGTATGTGATTTATTGTTACGTGAACAGTCCCTAACCTCATGTAATAGGGAACATGGTATTTTTTAAAGGAAAGACACCCGAAGTATATTGATCAAATGAAAATGGTAGAGTTTGCCGATCACTATATTATTGCTCATGGTGGGTGGTATCACAATCAGTAGAAGTCGAAGTTTGGAAATAAGCCTAATCTTAATCGAGGGGGACATAATCAATTATATAGTCGTTCAACAAGATGTGTGAGCAGAGACAGTCATGGTGGAAGAGATGGCCGTGGAGGTTCGTTGAGGAGGCGCGGTTCGTCGTCATTTGTGCCTTTCAACCAACGTTCGAGCAGTGGCGCGAATCGGTATCAGGGCAAAGGAGTGGGTGTGGATGGTCGACACGGTTTTAGGAAAATTTGTTTTATTAGTTTTCCTAGTCAATTGCTTTGGCGGCCATGTTGGTCTTGCGCAATAACGAGGAATGCCAAGCCCCGATTGCGCCATATACTAATAATGTACCAAATAGGCTGAGAGATAAAGTCCAAATCAATTGCATGGTAATGTCTCCTTTACCATTGATGTATTCAGTATGATATGGGGAAAATAGGTTAACTAGAGGAGAAAGCAATCTTAAAGGCGAGCAATACATACAAACCAAAGTTGGCGGTAGTTGTATTTGCACAGTTGAAGGTAAACGACCTATTGTTTCCGCAGCTTGTGGTGTCTCTTATAAGGATAAGTTAATTAAGGTCAGATGTAAAGTAGGAGATGAAGAAGTACACGTGTTGATGGATACATGCTGCGATGGTATCGTTGTGAAAACGAGATTGGTACAAGAAAGTCAATTCACAGCTGCAAAATTATGGAGTGCATTTTACTGGATAAAACTATTAGACAATTCCGGATGGCACATATAGATATTGACACACCCTATGTATGTGGTCATTAGTCCGCAGTATGTGTTGATGACCCCGTATGTGATATAATCATAGGTACTGTTGCTGGGGCACACGCACCCATTGAGAGTGAGATAAGTAAACCTATTAATGTAAAACGGTGTAATAATGATGTGACTACGGTAAGTGATGGGGATATCAGAATGTATTTACTGTGATGTATCAGAGGATGCCTCATCCACATTGATGAAAAACCGAGTGGTTGCGGTACAGACGCAAAGTCAAATAAAATCAGGAAAGAGGAAGAATTAGAACCATTGAAGGTTATATTTTCAGAGGGTAATGTGGTAGATCACGGGTTGTTGGCCAGGGAGCAACAAGGGGACAAAAGTCTGAACAAAATGACAATTTTGGTAAAATCTGGTAAGGAAAAGTTGAGTAAGTCAGGAAGTAAGCATCGATATTTGTTGGATCAAGGAATAATATTCCGAGAATTTTCTTCTCCAAATGTGAAATTCAACGAAGTGATGAGACAGGTAGTGGTGCTTATAAAGTTAAGGGAGCAGGTTTTGCGACTGGCTCATTCGTCTTTATTTGGGGGTCATTTGGGGATCCAGAAAACAAAGGATAAGATACTACCACATTTGTTTTGGCCAGGCATACACGCTGATGTTACCAGGTATTGTCAGTCATGTGTTGTCTGCCAGTGACCCACACTGAAGGGTAGGACTACTAAGGTACCCTTAGGTAGTCTACCAATAGTTTGGGAACCGTTTCAGAGAGTAGCAGTTGATTTAGTGGGCCCCATTTTCCCTGCTACAGTTATGGGTCATAGGTATATTTTGATACTAGTGGATTATGCTACGCGTTATCCAGAAGCCATTCCTCTGGAAAATATTGAGGCTGAAACGGTGGCTAGAGGGCTGTTAACAGTGTATTCGAGGGTACGATTCCCTACAGAAATTATTACAGACCAAGGTACACAATTCGTATCAGGTGTAATTAAAGAATTAGGTAGACATTTATATATACGCAGACTGCCTGCTACACCGTACTATGCCATGTGCAACCGTCTCGTGGAGAGGTTTAATGGCGTACTTAAGGCGATGCTCAAGAAAATGTGTGAGGAGTTTCCGAAAGATTGGGATCGGTATGTCTGTCCGATTGTGTTTGAATAGCGCGAAGTCCCTCAGGAAGTACCGGTTTCTCGCCTTTTGAGTTATTGTACGGGAGACAGGTACGGGGTCCAATGTCTGTTTTGAAGGAATTATGGACGGAGGAAACTAAAGAGGAAGAAACTAAATTAGCATATTAGTATGTGGTGGATTTAAAATACAGACTGAAAAAAAAACATGTAAATTGGCTTTGGGCAACATTATGAAATCCCAGGCGAGATATATAAAGTATTATAATAAGAAGGCGAAAGTAAGATATTTGCAGGTAGGCGATGAAGTGCTATTGATGTTACCTACTGACAACAATAAGTTAATTATATATTGGAAAGGTCCGTTTACAACCCGGGATGAATTAAGTAGTGTGTCAAACGAGGAATTATTGTATTTCTCACTTGGAACAGAAAAAGCCTGGTACACAGGATGTCAAATTTGGATCTCAAATCAAATATAGCCAAATGGTTGAGTTAAAGGAGTTATGTGGAAAATATAAAGGGGTATTGACAGATGTTCCTACATTTAGCACACATTTTTCAAATAAATCATACATATTTAATGAGCTATAGATATAACTTTATTCATAGAAACCTCCCACTTTACACCGTAGGAATAAGTGGGGAAGTTTATTATGTTAGCTCATTTCCTACAACATGTATATACACTATCTACACGAACTTGTCAGTGCACAAACTCACACAACAATTGTCTACTATAATTA
>WXZC020000659.1:0-11246 GCA_011317855.2 Paelopatides confundens
ATGTTGGCTGGCTAGCAAACCCGTCTTAATTATCACAAAATATCATTAAAATGAAAGATATATGTATCCTCTATTACTTAATGATGATTATTTATGGTACAACAATAATTACACCTAAAAAATTAACAGTAAACAATGTGTCTTTTTTGTGTGCGATTCGTTTCATAAATGACCATTTCGTATCAAAACTATGACTGCGCTCCGCAAAATATATGTTGGCTGGCTAGCAAACCCGTCTTAATTATCACAAAATATCATTAAAATGAAAGATATATGTATCCTCTATTACCTAAAGGTGTTTAATTTATGGCACAAATTATTAATAATAGCAGTAAGCAATGTATGGCAATATCACTTCCAAGGAAGGATTCATTAACCCGGTATTACCATCTTTGCCTAACCCTCTCACGTGGTTTGTCACGTTGCCTTCATGTGACCTTCAATACTATAATGTTACTGTTTGCTAGCGCTGTTGGCCAGGTTCAGTCCGGTCACCGTACATCGCTATAGTCAATTATCCCATAATGACTAGCTAGGCTATAGCCTACTGTACTAACCTAGCCTAAGCCTAGGCATATGGTAAACTAGTTACAAACGTCTTTTTCGTATCTAATATTGAGGGTTATGAATATTTAACATACATACGAGTATATTTAAATCGTTATTTATTCAGTTATGACTGTTTAATTAATACAATTACTGACCTAAATGTTCAAAATTGAATGATACGAACACTGAGTCACACTCCAGTCCAACGCCAGATAAACGTTCTGCTACGTTTGCAATTGTCATATGTAATACTGGATCACAGTATCTTGTCTCATTGGTTAAGTCGTTTACACTACAAGATATATACAGCGAGAAGTATCTATATAGGGTAAAATAACAGTGTATAAGGATCGGAATGATTACTAATACAGCGGAAATGAACGAAGGGGTGTTCGATATGGGTTCATGGGGGCGGGGGTTGAAAAAATGGCGGTGGCTAGGGCCAGTGGCCTGAACGGAATTTCATAGTTTAGTTTAAAAAACATATTTAATTGGGCAGCAAAATTAAGTGTGGACATTTTAACAAAATGGAGGTACATTCAATTTGGAAAACAATCCGTCCATTCGGTTTCTCCGGCGGAGTCTTTGGATACAAGGGGGGTTCCCACCTGGATCCAACATTTTTCTTGTCGTGTTTAACCCCGATTTTATGTCCACATTACCTAAAGTTTATCTCCAGAAATAGCTGATGAAAGAATATATTTATTCATAATTTTAGGGGTACACAGAAAGTGAAAACATTCCGATAACAGGGATATTATTAATATAGTGATTTTTATATTGTGGTAAAACGATGATCATCGGTTTAGAAAAACCTGTTAAAAGTATATGTATCAACAATTTTTGGAGTGCATTGGCACCCACGACACATCTTCCTGTGTTTTGGGGTGCATTTCGATGGCAGTCATATTATTAATGTAGTGATTTGTTTATATTGTATAAAACAATCCGTGTAGAAAACATCTGCTAAACATATATCTATCAATCATTTTGGATCCGCGATAGAGATTACACAAGAATGAGTCAATGGCAAATTAAAATAAAATATTAAAAATATACTAATTTACCACAAATATGAAGGCCTATTTATTTTTCTTCTCCATGTTCAAGTTCTGTAAAACAACACACGCCAGTTAATGTACTAACAAATGCCCAAGTTTAATAATTTGAACTTACAATTATCAAAATGTTTCTGAATTTCTGAATGTTTCTCCTTTCCTCTTTAATTCAGCCTGGATCCGTCACTGATTATTTCATAATAGTGTAAACCATTATCCTGCTCTCATGTATAGGCATATATCGATACTATGACCATGACGCAATGATTTTTAAAACGTTTCAGTAAAACGTTATTTAATAATATCACTAAAATGTTCCTTTTACGTATTCGCATGTATCACTGACGATTTAAAAATATTATATTTATAGTTTATAGTTATAGTTATTTTACGACGCCAATATGCCACATATGTGGGAAAGCCGAAGTGGCTTGTAACTTACACTTCACGTCGGGTGGCACTTTACATCCAAACACCAAACTGGCCCCACTCTGATACTTTAACACTGAGCACCCAGCATTATATGAGTAGGTCACTTTTTAAAGTCTTGGCAATGACTCGGCCAGGAATCGAACCCCGCAGAGTTTTTGAACATTTTAATAATGTGAGTATTAATGCATACATTTCGAAACAGAAAACCACAATTTTGGAACGTTTTTAGAATTTGAGAATTAATGAATTAAATTTCGGAGCAGAATAACACTATTTTGGGAGACATCCAGCACATGTATTAATAAGGTTGATGATTATTTAAATATTTTAAAATTATTTCTAAAACATTTTAAAATAACGTTTTAGTAAACTTGTTTTACCAACATCAATAAAATGTTTTAATGATGTTTTAAAAACGTTAATGTATTTAATTGGTTCTTTACTAACATTACAAAATAGTATATGATTATTCATTCACATTAGAGAAATGTAATTTAGAAAATACTTCATCTTGTACGGTGAAAATATAATCGATATTTTCTCATTGATGTCCTAATATGTTTATTATGTTTTGATTATGTTTTTACGACATAAAAAACGTTATAATCACTAAAATATTCCCATTACTTATCCAAATGTTTTAATGACATTTAAAAAATATTAACACAGAGACCTGAACGTTTTAATAATAATTTGAGAATTAATGCAATTAAATTTCAAAGAAGACAAACACCATTTAGGAGACACACCATTAACCTGTAATAATAAAGCTGATGATTTCTTCACCGGATGCGTATTACTATATTTAAATATTTTAAAACTATTTCTAAAACATTTTAAAATAATGTTTTAGTAAACCTATTTTAACAACATCAATAAAATGTTTTGAAAATGATTGAACACATGTTAATGATGTTTTAAAAACGTTACTGTATTTAATTGGTCCTTTATTAAAATTAGAAAATATTATATTATTAATCACCTGAGAGAAATGTAGTTTAGAAAACATTTCATACCGTACGGTGAAAATACAATAGATATTTTTCTCATTAATGTCCTAATATGTTTATTATGTTTTGATGGTCTTTTTACAATATGTAAAAAACATTATAAGAAAAACATTGGAATAACATCACTAAAATGTTCCTAATACTTAACCAAATGTTTTAATGAAGTTTTAAAAATATTAACGCAGAGTTCTGAACGTTTGAATAATTTGATAATTAATGCATCCAACTTTGGAGCAGAAAAAACACTATTTAGGAGACCCACCATGACATGTACTGATACAGTAGATGATTTCTTCACATGGTGCGTATTATTCTATTTAAATATTTTAAAACTATTGATAAAACATTTTAAAATAACGTTTTAGTAAACATATTTTAACAACATCAATAAAATGTTTTGAAAATTATTGAAAACATTTTAATGATGTTTAAAAAACGTTAATGTATTTAGTTGGTCCTTTATTAAAATGAGACAATATTATATGATTAATCACATTAGAGAAATGTAATTTCGAATATATTTAGAAATATAACATCAATAAAATGTTTCGAAAATGTACTTTAACAACATTCGTTGTTCACTTTGGAAATTATTTCAAAACTTTCATTCGCTTCATGAAAGATCAGAGTATAGTTACATTATAACCCTATATATTATGATGTATGCCATTTCACCAAGTATGTGCACCAAAAAAATAATCTTGTAAAAAAAAGACTATATTTGTCAATATTTGTATGTAATATGTTCCTAATAATAATAGTCATTGCCAAGACTTTAAAAATTGACCTACTGATGGGTGCTCAGCATTACAGTATCAGAGTGGCCCAGTTGGTGTATGGGTGTAACCCCCTATCACTCCACCCCAGATTACGCCCAACTTTCACCCCATGCAAATTGAGCATTCGTTTTATTGTAATGTCATACAAATTAATTGGTATGATTCCACCCTAACATTCTAACACC
Source organism: Paelopatides confundens (assembly GCA_011317855.2). NCBI lineage: Eukaryota > Metazoa > Echinodermata > Holothuroidea > Aspidochirotida > Synallactidae > Paelopatides > Paelopatides confundens. The sequence continues at coordinate 4,014 of WXZC020000659.1, forward strand.
CAGACCACCCTCCCCAACTCTAATTACACCTAGGTTGGCCCTCATGAAAATTAAGCAGTACTGATATTGCAATGTCCTGCAAGCTAATGTGTATAAATTCACCCTGTCTAGCATTCCTCCCTGCCACCCCACCCCAGATTATGCCAAACGTTCACCCTCATGCAAATTGAGCAGTATTTTTATTGTGATGTCCTACGAATTAATGGGTATGATTCCACCCTAACATTTTAGCAGGCCATACCACCCTCCCAAACCCTAATTACACCTAGTTTGTCCCTCATGCAAACTAAGCAGTACTTTTATGTCCTACAAATTATTTCACTCTAACATTCTACAACATTCCACCCAAACTCAGATTACACCTATGATTTCACACTAACATTTTACCACATCCCCCAAACTCAGATTATACCTAGCTTTGACCCTCATGCAAATTAAGCAGCACTCGTATTGCAATGTCCTGCAACTTCACCATGTCTAGCTTCCTCCTATCATCCCATCCCAGAATACACACAACTTTCACCCTCGTGCAAATTGAGCAGTACTTTTATTGTACTGTTATACAAATTAATGGGTATGTTTCCACCGTAACATTCTAGCAACCAGACCACCCTCCTCAACCCTAATTACACATAGTTTGGCCCTCATGAAAATTAAGCAGTACTTTTATATTTCTAACTAATATTCTACCACATCCTATCCCCCCCCCCCAAAAAAAAACGAACTCAGATTACACTGGCCCAGCGTTGACCATCCTATAAATTAAGCAGTATTTGTATTGCAATGTCCCAAAAATGAATGTGTATGATTTTGCCCTGAATTTATAGTCGGTCAGTTTGTAGATAGGAGACTGATTCACTGCTTATATGTGATGATACTCTTTCACACTTTCATTTAAGGAGAGCTTATGCACTGTTACCATCGGGTGAGAGAATATAACAGCCAGTCTTGAATAACATTTGGCATAAAACATGCATCGGACTCTCCCCATAGGGAGTGGGTGGATAGTCTGGAGCGGGGCAATTTTTACAAATTTTGGGGAGTTTTTCAGGAGAAGAGTAAAGAGCTTCTGTCCCGTTTTCGTCAAAGTTCTTTGAGATTATGTTACAGTCTGAACCAAGTAATTCACTATTTGTTATTGCTAATGAAATATTTGTGTCACTACGAAAGTAGCCCTACAAATTAATGGGTATGATTTCACCTTAACACCCTCCCTATCCCAGTTTACACCTAGCTTTGACCCTCGTGCAAATTAAGCACTACTCATATTGTAATGTCCTGCAAAGTAATGTGTATGAATTCACCCTAACCATCTAGCACCCCACCCCTCCTAAACACAGATTACACCCAACTTTGATCATCATGCAATTTGAACAGTACTTTTATTGTAATGTCCTACCAATTAATGGGTATGATTTCACCCTGACATTCTAGCACTCCCGGCCACCCTCCCTGACCCTAATTACTAGTTTTGACCCCCATCCAAATTAAACAGTAGCCTACTTACAGTATAATGTCATACAAATTAATATGTATGAATTCACCTTAACCATATAGTGCCCCCACCCTCTCCAACTCATGTTAAACCTAGTTTTGACCCTCATGCAAATTAAACATTACTTGTATTGTAGGCCTAGTTCCCCTTCCCCCTCTGCAACTCATGTTACACCCAGCTTTGACCCTCATGAAAATTAAGCATTACTTGTCCTACAAGTGAATGTGTATGATATTTCACCCTACAGTTCTAGCATACAGTATTTTCCACATCAGTGTTTATATCTAGAGACTACTTTAATTCAATGCTTAATTCTGATGTGTGAAATGTTCTTGGCAGTTAAACATTTCTTTGATATTAAGGTCTGGCCTGAGTATGTTTTTATTTACCGTGTAATTATACCTTTCCTCTATTTAACAAATGCACTGCCTCATAGCAACCTATAATTTAATCAGCATTTGATGCGTCATCAAATCACTGTCTACATGTGTGGGATTATGGTTGTTAATTTATTTTGTATTATTATTGAACTCTGGCTACTTAATTTATACTACGATTTTTCTACTTACTTCCATATCATGACTTTCCACAGTCCCTTCTACTCCAGCAGGTATTGTTTCTGCATCATCTGGGGCATAAATAGACGATGAAAGAACTGTACAGTTATTTAATGCACCAACCATGTAACATAAAGTAATGCCATTAATAGTTATCTGATCATTAGGTTTATACTTGTATACATAATTTGAATACAGCCTCTAGCTCTCTTTTATTTAGGAAAAGAAGAAGTACATACAAGGTTATAAGATTCCAAAGTAAAATAAATTTTAAGAGTTTGAATTTGAATAATAAAGTTCATTTTCTGTTTGGTTATTACAAACAATTCGGATATCTTTCACTACTACCATACATTCCACTGATATATTTTTGTTGCAGATATGAAGTTACCACTAGGTATAAACACCTCAGTAATATTGTTTTTCATTATTAGTGTCATTGTACACAATGATAAATGACGGAATGATAATTGACATAGTTATAATAGACATAGTGATAATGTGCATGATAATTTACATAATTATAATGAACATAATGATAATATGCACGCAATGAATGGTTTTAACAACTATAACATATTCATGTATTCCTTAATGTCCATTTGAATTAAATATATTGTCTACACATGGTATATGCTTAGCTAGTGGATGAAGAGCCACTTACCACAGGAATACATAAATCCAATAGTATGTCTATGTTATACCAGTGTGGAATTCCCCATTTTTATTATAACTCTCACATTTGTTTTTTTTTTAAGAAACATTATTATGTACTCAAATTGCAAGTTCAGTAAATGCAAATTTAGGGCAAATTATTGGCTCACAAAAGATATAAACCAACTAGTTGAACATGTCATGTTAACTAATTCCACTTATAGTCTGGTATAATATTGAGTCCTGAATCTACACCCCAACTATCACTGGTGATCAAGTCATTATCTGCCAGCATCAACGTTGACTATGGGTCGCCATTTGTAAAGGTATTACCAATCCGCGAGTATATACATATTTCTTGTTGCACGCCGTGTGTGCATATAAATCATGATACAAACGTAATGATATACGCGTGGAAAGGGTATACACACGAAAAGTATATACGCGCGGAAGTATACACGCACGGATAGTACATACGCGCGGAAGTATATACGCCCGGAAAGTACATACGCGCAGAAGTATATACGCACGGAAAGCACATACGCCCAGAAGTACATACGCGCGGAGAGTATATACGCGCGAACAGGTATATGCGCGGATGTATATACGCGCGGAGAGTATATACTCGCAGAAAGGTATACGCGCGGAACAGCCTCGCCGTTTGTACAAATATTAATACGCATGCGCTGGAAATAGTTCTCTTTTACTAGAATAGTCTAGTATAGTACAGGCTAGTACAGGTAGCGCTACATACGACTGAATAACAACACTATGATGATGAATTCCATTCAAGAAATAGGCTACTGCATGAGATGGGAATCGCCGACGGTAATATCTAACATTTCATTGAATAAAAAGTAATAGCGATTATTATTAAAACTAAAGAAAGTGGAATTGTGTCTTCCCGAAAGATAAACCTTACTCTACTTTACGTAGGCTACATATGCTAACGTATCCTAGGCGAGATAAATAGGCCTATCGAGATAAATAGGTACGTATGCTAACATATCCTAGGCGAGACAAACAGTCAGTAGGCTAACTTGACAAACTCGTATTGAATTCGCCATGCTCGTATAAGTGATTGTCATGCAGAAAATGTCCTCGTCATCCTCATGTACAAACATGGTTATATTAGAGTCTGCATTCGTATATTTAAATCGACATTTGGCTTTGGATTTGGACAATGATGAAACATTTGGCTCTACGTAAAAACAAACGTTCATGACAACAAAGACATTCAATTTTGGTAGATGTTACACCACATCATCTTCATAGGTACAGTCAGTGTTACCAAGCCTCAGCACTCTAACACTCTCTAATAACAATCTAATTCAACGTCCTCTAATCTAGCATTTTCTCTTGCCCGTAGTTCTTCTGCCATTAGCAACGGCTAAAACGTACTAAATACGTCTTGTAATTGTGAAAAGTAAAAATATTAAATACCTTTTCCAAGTGTTTTCGATGAGTTCTAAGATATCGGATGCGGATGCAGTTCATTCACATAGCGCGTGTTATATTTTGTGTTTAATTGTCCATATAATACGTCATAGTTGACCTAATCCAATCCAATTGTGCAATATATGGCTACACACAGTTTAGTAATAAGCTTATTCATACAAACACTAGGTGGTTGACCTGAATTCTCCAAAACATTATTTAAAAAACTCTCATTAACATTTATTTAAAAAATTGAACCCCTCCTTCCAAAAAAGAACAGATTTACAGGATTATCAATTGAACAATTATATACAGTGTTGGAATTCATTATTACTCTGCTATTGGTATGAAGCTGATAAGAAATGTGAAATGTCCCCTGGGAAGATATATGAGAGGTGGGTGAAGACAAATACGAATTTTACAGGTTACAACCCGATCACACATTTTAAAATGCTCTCAGCATTAACATTTTCAGAATGAGGTATTCTTTCCACAATTTGTTAATCCTTCGCAAAGAGTTAAGCCAATGAAAATAAAACAATAACAAACAGTGGCAAAATATTTGTTTACAAAGATTGCCTTTCATTTCATAATTTATTTGATCCAAAAATATGACAGAATAAAGAGACAAATACAAGAATCAGGACAAGTGAAAAGAAACCAAATTCCTATTACCCGAAGGCCTGCAATGCCCAACACATATTTAACATTTTTTTTACAAAAGGATCAACAATTAAATAACAAGATACAAATATAAAATGTCTAAGCAGGTTCGGAATTTAACAAAATAAGAAAATATTTCTTAATGTTATTGATAAAGGTTTGCAGGGAATCACACAGGAGATAATTAATTAATTGAACAGGAAGTTCAGATCACTAGGGTCTGTGGAAACAGTAATTGGGTGAGATCTGATACGTTAATTAGGAGCAAATAAATGGTTAAACACATCGTATCTGTATGTCTGGTATTCACAATAATATTGGAATAAACCTGAACACAGTGACATTTATTAAAGATAGTACATTGAACAATAAAAGAGATTAATTTTAAAACGATTAGAAATTTAAAACCAATTTAAACAAAAATGATAACTATACGAAAGCTCACCAAATATCCGACCCCAAGATAAAACAGATAAAGTATGCCTCTGAACGCTTTCAAGTCTCTCAACCGGGCCCAGATTTTGAGAACCGGACAGGAATGCCATACTCAATTATACGTAAAACTAAAGATTCATAAAGTTTAAGCCTACCGTTTCAATAGAACCAGCTGAGATGGATCGAATAAATAAAAGAAGCTTTGAGGTCCTGGAAGTAATGGCTGAGATGTTCTCATTCCACGAAAGATTGGCAGTAAAGATTATACTTAATATTAAAAGGAGTGAACATATTCCAGCCTGGAATTAAATAGGGACGTTAACCTTTCCCACTTAGTGATATGCATAACTTTACTCTTGGTCACACTAATACACATTTTATTGATATTGCACCAATCCATAATGTGGCTTAGATCATCTTGTAAAATATTTCAGTCATTGGTCTGAACTAATATATACAGAAGTACCTCATCAGATAATATGGCAAGTCATTCATGAATAACAAAAAAAATGAATAGGTCCTAATGCACTGCCCCGTGGAACTCCAAACGTAACCTTCGTCCAGGAGGATTTTTTCCCTTGAAATTGGACCCATTGACGTCTACTATGTATACAACATTTAATCCAAAACCAAATATTACCTACAATATAAATCTGAGTGGCAATATTTTGAATAAGGACATGATGCGCCATTTTGTCAAAATCAATCAATATTGCATCAATATATCGTGTTATATAGGTAAGTCTAAAGTATTTGCCACAGAATATGTGATATTGCACAATTGAATATAACAGGAATGATTACGAACACAACCACGTGGACATTGTGTGAGAAGAGTAAAATATTGCACATGAGTTAAGGAACAATATGTTCCAAAACGTTGCAGACAATTGACGTCAGAGCAACAGGCATATCATTAGCAATATCAGAAGTGGGGCCACTTATGAATCGAGATAACAGCACCATTGGGTGAGTAGCCGACCAATACAAACAGAGCAATTCAAAATCCTCAAAACGGGAGAAATTACATTATATGTTTCCCGAAATAGCCTGTCAGTAATACCATTAGGACCAGCGTTATCAATACTATTTTGGACATTAATATTATAAACATTGAAATAATGTAAACATTAAATAGGTATTGCACAATTACGAAGAACAGGTGGTAATTGTCTTATATTATTAAACCAAATGCAAAATAAGAATCAAATGAGTTGGTAATATATGCAGGCTTATGAAAGCTAGAGTACCTAATGTGAACTTTAAAGGAACTCGGGTTTCCTGCTTCTAACAAAAGCCCAAAATCTCATATTATTTTGCTGGGTTGATAATAGTATTAACATAAGCGCAGTACCTTTATTTAGCTCAGATTTGACAATATTACGAAATGATTTATAAATATTTAAATGGTCTGTAGATTGACTTACCCCCTTTATTTTACTGAACCATCAATCTCATGAATATTATCCAATGAGAGATAAAAACAGGAAATGGCGCATTCGTGTGAGCAAAAATGTTAATCTTTGAACGCAGCATCATTTTGTGATATTGTTTACTTTTTGGATCCCCTTTTTCTTTGCGAGGGGTCATATTGTTTGGGAGAAACCCATTGCAAAAATGTGATTGGAAACCAGCTACTTTAAGTAATATATTTCATGAGCCTTATTACCAAGAACATCATTAAACCGTGCTTAACTGACAAATTGAACGAACATACAGACATTGTGTCTCGTTGGGGGGCTATTTTAGTACATTGTCCCCGTGACATCGACTTTACAGTACAAACAATTGAAACGTTTGATCTTGCTTGTTGCACATTCGTCTGACCATCGTGTAGATGAATATTTCCCAAAAAAGTCCTACGATTCCAGGTTTTTCAACATGGAGTTACATCAACCGAGTAATATATTTCATAAGCCTTATTACCAAGAACATCATTAAACCGTGCTTAACTGACAAATTGAACGAACATACAGACATTGTGTCTCGTTG
>WXZC020000660.1:0-11240 GCA_011317855.2 Paelopatides confundens
CATTGTTTTACCCAATTGTAAAAGTACCGTTAGTTGGTTGTGTATATAAATATATATTACCGTCAGCACTCAACAACAAATTCACTCATATGTATCCATCATACTCCTTATAATCAAGCAATGGTTGTGTTTCCTTACTGAGAATACATAACCACATACCATTTCCCATGCATCATATTCATTGTGCACTAGTGCAGTGTTCCGTACAAGTGATGTGATATACGGCAAATATTTTGTCTCGCACCGGAAAAAAGTACAATTAGCTGGTAGTTAAAATCGACAGTTAATAACAATACCAACTGCATCAATCCATGTTCTTATATGCAAAGTCGGCCACACTCTATTGTGAAAGGCTAGCTGGTTAGGTTGTTGATCTTTGTTTTGAAAAGTAGCAGATTTTCCCAATAGTGTGAAACATACGGTATGTTGTGACATTAAGGCAACAAACTAACAATATAGTTTACGTCCACGGGTGTTTGTATGGTGAGAGAAGTTACATTGTAAAAAAAACCCAGCTGCGTTAAGCATATGTTGAGACAGTAATGCCACAAACTAACAATGTAGTTTATGTTCACGTGTATTTGATGTTGAGGCAAGTTACATCGCAAACACAGCCATCTGCTTTAATATATATGGTGATCAATTTCATCTTGTTGATAAAAAATGATAAACATATGTATGAGCACATGTTATTCATGTATCCACGGCCTCTTGTCTTTCTATGTCCATATGTAGGCTACACTTTCTACTGTTTTTGTCTCCTATATGCTTAGTGTAGAATTATCAGTAGCTCGTAAATCCTTTAGATAGCTCTATCTCGCCTGACTGATTATAGCATCGCAATTTCATTTATGAAACGTGAGTGGATATACCACCACTAGAGCAGTGAGCATGTTCAATGGAATGGATCTGCATATACTGATTAAATTTACTGGTTTGGTAATTGTAACTAATACATAAGATGAACAGCCGTAAGGATTGAAACCTTTGTTTTAACATTACTTTCTACTCTATAATCACACAACCTAAAATCATGCAGCAGTTGCAGTCTTCCCTTCTTGTTTTCGATTAATGATGAGTCGCGCTCAGCCCAATCCATTAGACGTATAATTAATCCAGATACTTTATTCCATTCCTTTCCTGACGTATACAGGAAGTCATTGTCCTTTGCAGTAATTTTCTCCTAGTTTGTCAATGAAATATATACATCTGTTATTCAAGGAGAAAAAATCATTTCAGATTGCAAGTTCATTATCAGCAAGTTGGAATCATCTGTTTGCATGGATGCTCTCCAATATTCTGCAGCAATAAGCTTGGCAACATCGATATCACTTCGTTGAAAATATTTAATGCCTCTTTTCTTTTTCACTCTTGATATCTTTAAAAAAAAACTATAAAAAAAAACGTTTCCAAAAAAATAAATAAATAAAACAGCCAGCGGACGGCACATTTAATATTTGCACGCTCGGTATGTGGTATAAGGAGTGAGCTAGCCAATTATCATAATGCATCCACGCAGTAGTATAGTACCGACTGAAGAAGAAGAAGAGTTTAATTCATCGTCAGTCGAACCTATAGTCAAGTAGAAGTTAATCTCCTAGTCCACTATACCACGCGCGACTCTCGATCTAATCAACAACCCGCATTGAGCGTCGTCAATCTCCGCAAGCATTGTTGGAGGAAAGCTCGTCGGTTCTATAAGGAGATTCTGCACTGGTGGTATAAACAAAACTATCATACGTTCTTTCTTGGGGCATTGATTTGGTATTCATTCATGCACCCAAGAGTGGTCTTGATCAGTTGGAAAATATTCTCATTCATTTCCATTGTTTCGTCTGGTGACTGCAACATGCAGATCATGATGATAATGATGACAATGAAGTTGAATCGCTAACTGTTTTGTCTATTTCGACGTGGAAATATATGCAGATTATGAGTTGTAAGGGCGTCGTACTGGTGGGAATATAACTATTTTGTGCATCTTTTGTTTTAGTGTGGTGGTGGAAATCATGCCGATCGGTCGCTTGCAGAAGGTGAGTAACTTTGTAAATGATATATCTCCTTCCCCCTCCCTTCTTTCTCTCTATCTCTCTCGCTCTCTCTTTCTATCTATATCTGTTTCACCAGTAACTTTTCTTTTTATTTTCAAAGTAATTGTTTCTAACTTACAATAATGTGTCGAGAGGACCAACGCAAGGTGTTCGAATTATGTAATGTTGTTGAAAAAGCCAAAGTTGGATTGGTGGACTCTGGATACGGAGTCCCTAGGCAACAAGATGTTTCAATCAATTAAAAGAGGCAACTGCTGAGCAGGGGTATAGCATAATAACCAGTAGTGTATGGTCCACCGAGAGACGTGTTTGTGTTGGCTATGACAGTCGTTAGTTTACAAAGATCACCGCCTTTAAGAGTTACTCTTTAAATATCATCTAATGGTTTTACTTGTCACAATGGATGATTATCATTTCTACAACGTTTTGTTTTTCTTATCTTTTGGGTTGGCGGGAGTAGTGGTGGTAATTCTGGAAAAGTTAATTATGTCTTAGGTTAATGTACCCTAATAAAAGCTTTCTTCTGGTAACAGTCAATAACTATCAATAAATAAATTGCAACATATTTGTCTCTCTGCTTGGGTAAATGGGATGGGTTAGCTGAGGAGGGTTAATCAAATAAATATTCGTCCCTATCAGCCAAGCATTGTATAATGACCATACTAGGGTATGTTAGATCTCTCCTTATAACCACTTTGATGATTTATATGGGCCCTTACTTTATATCTTTATATTCAACAGTTTCAGAAATATAACGTTGTGGATCTGTTCAAAACTATAACAAAAACTTTTCTACTGATTTGAAGCGGTCAAGTGATTTATAAAGAAAAGAATATTTGTTGTATATTACATATGGCGTATTTTATAGTGTTTTAGAGTACCATATATATTATATAACTCTACCAGGCGTTGCATATAGCATAGAGAATGACAGTGAGTTGGTCAACATGGGCACAATACACTGCCTGCTTTGTTAAGTTTGTTAAGTTTGTTCAATTGGAAGCATGATAAGCATGATAAATCCGTTTGTACATACTTATCTCACGGTACGGGCCACATCATCATCCACTGTCGGTATAATTTACATTTTATTTTTATAGTCAGTATATTAGGCTGGGTAATCAAGGGTATCTTTCTCCTGGTTGTTTAAGTCTTATATTATTTTATTGACAGTTCTATTTTCATTTTGTCATTTTCTATAACTCCACATTTCGAGGTCAGGTCGAGGTACCAGCTGTGATTATCATGTCAATGGAACACACTTTCACTCTGCTTGCTCATTCCGCTCCCCGATAATTTGTGCAATCTCATGATTTCTTGAAGGAACTGTAATATTCTTGGTTTGATGTTTACCATCATGGATTTCAGTTTCGTTTAATCAATTTTCAAAATATTAATTCGGTCGGTTGTGTTTACTGCGCAATGTATATCCATATATAACATACATGAATGCACATACATTTTAGGTTTTAGCATTAACGCCACAACGCATCTTAAAAACGTCGAATACGGTACTTCCGTTACTTTTAAAAACAGATATCAAGACTTAGCCTATTTATATAGGCCTATACAACCATATCGTGCAGATGTACCTATGCATAACCCGCTTTAGCCTATATTTATAGGCCTATACAACCATATCATGCAGATGTACATATGCATACCCCGATTTAGCATATATGTATAGGCCTATACAGCCATATCGTGCAGATGTACCTATGCATAACTCGCTTTAGCCTATATGTATAGGCATATACAACCATATCGTGCATATGTATATGCATACCCCGCTTTAACCGCATATACAACCATATCATACAGATGTACATATGCATACCCCGTTTTAGCCTATATGTATATGCCTATACAACCTTATCGTGCAGATGTATCTATGCATAACCCGCTTTAGCCTATATACAACCATATCGTGCATATGTATATGCATACCCCGCTTTAACCTATATGTATAGGCCTATACAACCATATCATACAGATGTACATATGCATACCCGCTTTAGCCTATATGTATAGGCCTATACAACCATATCGTGCAAATGTACCTATGTATAACCCGCTTTAACCTATATGTATAGGCCTATATAACCATATCGTGCAAATGTACATATGCATAACCCACTTTAGCATATATGTATAGACCTATATACAACAATATCGTGCAGATGTACCTATGTATAACCTGCTCTGTATATAACAATATGCGTTGTTAGTGTTATCATTTTTATTAAATGGTACATTACTAATTACCAGCTAGAAAATCTTTTGGAGAAAGACGAAATACTTTATTTTAAAGTTGTAGTAGTTACTTGAGCGAGTCTATAGTTGCAAATCAAAGTTCAAGATATTTTTAGAATATATCAATCATGACTTTTAATCAGGAAAGACAGAAAAATGTATTCTTCATTCGGAATATCTTGGTTGTTTAAATTAGAGATTTAGTGATGTCATTATTCTTTCCTATCCAATCTGCTTTGTGCTTCTGGTAATGTTTTTGTTAGGGTATTTTGAGATCATATATATAATAACAACTGTTTAAGGTTTTAGGAAGCTTGGGGGAATTGTTTTATGTAAAAGTGTTTTTTTTTACCCATAAAAAAACGAACACCTCACTAAAAAAAATGTTATTCATAAGTATGATGTCTCCTCTTCACAATAAAAGAACTTAGAGGCTTATAGTTGATAGACAAAATCGAGTTAGAGCGGTGTAAAATTCCAGTTCAAAATAAGATGCACATCTTCCCTGCCATATTAAGGGTTAAAGTATGTGTAAATGTTAATTGTGGAAATACGTTTTGCATTTTCATTTGTATTCTATTCTTGTTGTTTCTCTCCATACTGTTTTAATATAGGCCTACATTGCATTGTGTGTGCCTATTGTGTACATGTTTATATTGCAATTATATTCAGGTAATAAGATATTCTCACAAAATGTTTTTGCCATGCTTAGCATAGCTTCCTTATGATAACTTTTACAACAAGTAGGCAATCTATGGAGTTGCCTAACCACCCGGAGCTATGCGTACTACGTTACATATGTCAGACGTTAATTGACCACACGGTTTAGATGTTAAACGTCGGGTATGATATTTAGTAAGCTAGATATATCGCATGCGTTATTGTGTGCGCAGGGTATTATATGCGCGCGTCATATGCGTCCATTTGACAGTGTGTGTTCGTGTTTGTTTTGGCGTAAAAACAGCATTTCTCTTTTCTTGGAATTATATCCTGAATTCCAGTGGCATTCCCATGGGGGCCTATGTGGACGCCCGCCCCGTCCCACCACCAAATGAGATCCCTTCGATTCCTGGTCGAGTAATTGCCAATACTTTAAAAAGGGACACACTGCTGTACTACTGGGTGCTCAGCGTTAAAGTATCAGAGTGGGGTCAGTTGGGTGTCTGGGTGTAAAATGCCACCTGACGTGAAGTGTAAGTTAAAAGCCATTTCGGCTTCCCACATGTATATGTGGCAGCTTAGCGTCGTAAAATAACTGAAACTATAAACTATATACTAAACCTGTGTTTCAATCTGTAAATATGTAAATATTTGGCATATGGGCCTCCTTAAAATCATCCCCTTAGACCTCTCCCCATGCCGCCTTTCTTCCACTTTCCTAAAATTAAAATATGGTAGCTCTACGCTACACTCAATGGTAATGTTAGGCTAGACCTATAACTTCAGTAACAATAATAATGTTAGGCTAGACCTATATTGCCAATGATTGTATTACCTGTGCCGACGGCAATATTCCCTTCAGCGTTCAAGGAGAGTAGTTTGTGACCCCCTCCCCAAAAAAATGTGCCCCACTCCCAACTTTTCAATCCTGGGTACGCCACAGATGAATTCAACATATGCCGTACAAGAGGTTTGTCAATGAACAGGTATATGTAAGGATGATTTTGTTTTAGCGTTGGAGAGCTGACCTATAGATGTGGGAAGGGAGGGAAGAAGGAGAGGGATCGGCATAATTTGGGAATTGTTACATGCGCGCAATGCTTAAAAAAATGTTTTATTGTTTATGTGACCTTTGACCCCTGATCTTTGATCTATGACGTCATCGGTCACGGAAGCAAAACATACGGTTGACCTGACCTTGATTGACCTCATGAACTTTGACTCTGTACATCACGTATCACTACATATATATTTTCAGTGGTATTTCCTTTATATGTTTTGTAATAATTTTGGCATTTTTACATGGGCATAATGCTCAGAAACCAGGTTTTTTCTTTTGTGACCTTTGACGTCATATGTCACGGGGGCACTACATTTCATGTATAAACATACATCCACCAAATTGGCGGGCTTCCAATGGTTTCGTTCCTTGGAACCCAATTTTGAAATGTTAAATTATAGTGTACCCTATATGCCCTAAAACTACAGGGCTTCCAGTGGCTTCACCCCTAGACCCCAAGCATTTCGCACATGGATCCCGCCAGAGGCAATTTAGCGGTCCGCTCGACCCCAAGCTAAACAGTATCACGCAAGCGGTATGTTTATTTCTGATTTCAGTTTTAATAGAAACTTTGATATGTTAAATTATGGCCTAATTAATATACATAAAAAGATTCCCAAACTTGGAGAACCTTCTGTGGTTTCACTTCCTGGACCAGAAAGTTGATATGTTAAATTATATAGACTGTATCCGACAGGGGCCCTTTAACGGACTTCTTGATCAGTGACGTTATTCAAATCGACGTCACACTATTGCATAGCAACCACACAGGCGGCCATCGCTGAGGGCAATTACACGTATACCCTACATGTTATAGTTGTACTATTACGAACAAAAGTAAAGGTTTCGGGTATTTTACCTTTCGATCACATTCATTGTTTTAAAAAAGACTGGCCTTCCTCGCAATTACTTCGCTGATGCTACATACAAATCATGTACACGGACCAAAATGGAATCACCTTTGTTGTCTGAAAATTATACATAGTCCACGATATGAGTCACATTTGCCATCTAAATATGCGGAAGACCCTCTCCTATGATGGTAGGCTACACTGGATATATTATGAAACTAACCGTTTCAAAGAGTTACAGTATCTTACGCAGACGTTGCAGCAAAGTCCCGTCAGGCAGAGGCGGTGATCAAGGGATCAAGGGACATGTCCCTCACCCCTTCAGTATTTTGAATGGTGGATCATCATATCTAATGTTCCCCTCAATAATTTCTTAATCATATTATTTGGATCCCCTCTAAAAGTTAATCTGGTAACAGGAAATGCAAAACATGCATTGTGGTTTCGACGATGTATCACGCTGAATCTTCTAGTTAAGAATGTATAACCTACAGTAAATTTAAAACTATTTCATCCACGTGTTATGTAGGCAATATCAATTCAAACTTCCTTCTTGAGATAGCATGTTTACAAGATTTCCACACTTGTATCTCTGCTGATCCCAATTGACTCTTGACCTCCACCAAAATCAATATGTTTCTTGTACCTAAATATGTGGCATCCACTATGAGATATGTGCAAGCTTCATGATATATGGTCAATATACACAGTTTTCACATATTGACATCGAAGCTTCCAACTTGAGATATTGTCTGTAGGTTTTCAAATGTTAACATCTCCTGAACCAAGGTGACCTTTAACCTCAACCAAAAACCAATATGATTCTTGTATTTATTTAGGGCTATAACCATACTATATATGATATCATTTTATGCTTCCCTTATTAAGATTTATACCTTTTTTTACACTTTGACATCTGGTGACCTCAAATGACCTTTGACTTACACAAAAAAAAACAGACTTCTACTACTCAATATAGGACAACTACATATTGAGCCTGTATTATTAATTATTATTTATGTATTATTATTATTTATTGCCTGTATTATTAATTGTGTAAAGTTTTCTTAATACCTGTACTATATACAGTACAATGAATGAAGAATATAGAAAAAAGTGATTTGTTGATTAGCAATGATCACCTGATTAACAGGGAATGTAAACTAATCAAGAACACAGTATCAATACACTGTTGTTTGTCTCAAGGAACACATTCCAATGATATTGAACTCAGAAGTTTACTATGTACAAAATAGTATTGCATGCTCTGACACAATTTGACTTCTAAGTTCAGACAGGGTTGGGAGTTCTTATTGTGACAACTGTCTGGTCTGGCTCCTTCGGGACAATTCAGTAGGAGATGACAGATAACAGACACATCTGTTACATGTAATCACTGTCATCAGGCTCTACAAGCTTATAGTTATGTACAAGAATGCATACTGTTTGTTTGAACTAACATACTGTATATGATGTTTAAGATATGGCTTATCAAAATTAGTACACTCCTGCAATTGTAATAAACTAACCATGTAAGGTTAGTGTAATCATTATGAAGAATCAACATACTAATTTTGAGATCTGCAGATGTTACCCTTTCTTGAGATACCATGTTAATTTTTTTTTACATTTTGGCCTCTGGTGACCTCAAATGACACCAAATGACACCAAGAACAATATGCTTCTTGTACTCAATAAGTTACATCCACATGCAAAGTTGGACATCTGTCAGTACTTCCATTCCATTGAGATATCGTGTTTACAAACTTATAACATCTTGGTCTCTGGTGGCTTCAAATGACATTTAACCTCCACCAAAAACAATATACTTCTTGTGCTCAATACATTATATCCACATGCAAAGTTTGACATCTGTCAATATTCTTGACTTGAGATATCGTGTTTACAATTGCTTTTTATGTATTGGCCTTTGGTGATCGCAATTGACCGTTGACCTCCACTAAAAACAATATGCTTCTTGTACTCTATATGCTACATCCACATGCAATGTATGAAATCTGTCATTGATTTTCTTCTTGAGATATCGTGTTTACAACTGGGCGTCACATACACACACATACACACGTATACGCCATCATGACTGCAAATAGTTACGATTATCATCGAAACCAATAAAAAGGTAGTCTCATTTGTATGGAAAATTGAAGTGTAGCTACAAATATGGCACAATATTGTATGTATAGGCCTACACCATTCCAAATATTTTTCTTCATAGGAGAGGGAGGAAACCCTTCCCGCTATTCCCCGTCTTCTGGACACGTGTGGCTGTCTTCGTGGCCTCCAAAAAAATATGATAACCCTATATTATGGTTTATCCTTCATTATAACGCAATGTCTGTACAGTAGCCTATACCTAGGCCTACTACCGAAAATGATCAGTCGAAGAAATGGTTTTCATTCTGACTGTGAGACGTACAGCGACGATATTGTAGCACGTTTAAGTTGGCCTGCTCTTCGTCCAGTTTTGAAGACGATATTTCGAAGCATGATCGTTAACTGGACCAGCGGAATGCCTGGCCATGTCATACCACTACCAGTTCAAGTAACATACATTGGCTGCAGTGCGTGACAGCCTCTGGATATGAACAATTTGGTGACAGGGTAAGCAGATTCTCTCATCCGGTACTTTACAATTAATTATTATATGCTGGGCGTACACCAATATACATATATAGGCCTATACACGTTAGCCTGTAGGACCACCAAGCGACTGTCATAATTACAAGGTAAAATACAAGATTATTTTGATGGCCGTCTTGGTTTGTGTTCGATCTTCTATAGATATTTTGGAAAGTGTGGGCGTACAGTATATATTATGATGTATTCGTGTATATGAAGTGTGCTCACATACTTTAGCAATACAATGTCGAATGGTCCCTCCAATGACGTCATTAGATCAGATCACTGAAACAATATTGTTTCCAAAGCTCTAATATGTGGATTTTCTTTTTGGGGTCCTTGTCACATTTTTCGAAACAACATTTCCTTAGAAGTCATCATGTCCAAATATTAACTTCCATTGGTAAGTTCCAGACACGGCATGATCACTTTAATTTAACACCCGTATATATAATATATATATAATACTACATAAACAATACACAACGATGTCTTGATCCGGGCAATAGCAAACGCTCTCTTGCACTCGGTTCAACTAATCAACGTCACCCCTCCTCACCCCTGTAGTTTTATTAAATCAACGACACAAATAATTTAATACCGGTAAAAAAATATTTCGATTATCCCCACTTATTGGAGTTACAATCGGATAATTCAACGATGACGTCATTCTATCCTCAATCGTGACTTTTGATTAAAAATAAATGATAAATACATATCATAAGATTGAGTCAACTACTGTGAGCAAGACGACAAAAATATTTCATGATTGCAAGTTGTGGTTTTAAAGGATTATACAATTTTATATTTAAAAAAAATTGTAGAAAATAATAAATTAAAATATATCACGGAATCTCTCTCTGCCTTTCGCAAATTTGAGTTTATAAATAACACTTACTAAATCTTAGTTTCATGCAAGCCTTATTATTTTGTGTCTTGTTAACATTTGCTTTTGTTTCATTACGCGAGATAATAAGGGTTCAATACCGCTATGCTTTCAGTTGCTATGGTAACATCGAAGAGAGTAACCTTATCTTCTTAATTATAGACCATAATGTGTTTGATTTCGATTGTACTTTGGCCTTCAATCTGCTTTTTGAAAAACCTATCTTAACAGCACGCTTAGCGACGCTTTCTCGTACAGTCGTATGTGTGTATACAGTTTCCAAATACAGCATCCATCCTCTACACTGTAATTGAATTTTTACGGTTGATATAGCTAACATTTAGTAGAGATTGTATCACCAAAAAAAGTCATCTCTCTGTGAAACGTTCAAACTGGTCACTTTCATAACTGAAATCCAACCTGTATAACTCATATATTCCAGAGTATTCGGCTTTTTTAAAATCCTAGAAAATGAGATGATGATGTGGCATTGTATGGTACCGTACATTATGCAGTTATTTCGGGGATGTTAAATATCAGGGGAATGGGAACTATATATTAATCATTTTTTTCCTTATTTTGGTCGCCAAAAAAAGCGTTATAAAAGATGAAGTCACGTTTTTGGTGGTTAAAGGATACGTACACATATGCCACATATATTGAAGCAGTTTTCTCATAAAACCAGCGCTAACATAATCAGAAGTTGTTGTTTTTTTTTAAGTTTCATTTATGAAATTGCCTCTATCGTCAAAAATATCAATTAGTAAATCAACGAAGATAAACTTGCATCGACAACAACAACAACAAGAAATGCAAATATGCATTGTGGTTTCGATGAT
>WXZC020000662.1:0-11235 GCA_011317855.2 Paelopatides confundens
CTATTGCTGGTAACAATTGCGACAATAAGGGGTTATGCCTACAAGTAATACGATTTGGCATTCTATCACCCTCTACTTTGGAGGAGTTTCCCCTCTTCCTACTGAGAATGATTTTATATACTTAAATGGTGATTATATGTAAAATGGTGCTTTGTTTTGAAGTTTTAGAGCAAATTAATGTTCACAAATTGTATAGGTTGTATTAGTTTAGTGGACCACACACGTGTATGATGACAGATGATCATGCATACTGTTTATAATGATATGGCATACCCACAGTCTATTGTACTTGGTTAATGCATAGAAAGGGACCAGTTAGCTTCAAACAGATTAAAGTATGCCAGATTAACTTTTACAGGGATGTCAAACTGGTGTCAAGTAATACAGTTTGACATTATAGGGCCCCCATATCACTTCCCATGGAACAACATCTAGCGGGTTAGTATTCGTTTGGAGCTGAATTACGAATAAAAGCTCAAAAACAGTGTTAAGAAAATACAAACATCTAGCACATTTTTGTCATTGCTTTTCTTCAAATTTTTAGAAAAGTCTGTTGATCACTAAGGGCCCCTTTGTATTTACAAGAGGGGGTAATTAACTGGAGGCGGACTATATTGTGAATTTACAACTACCTTATTTAGGTGTGATTTTCGCATCTGGGTAATACTCTTCAAATTTTAAAGCAGCACACTGCTTATAATTTGCATAGAATGTTACAATGTGCTGTGCAAAGCAGCAGCAGAATAGCATCATATTGTGTGTACAATGTATCGTATTCAGTCACTGCTACAGTAGCACTGCAGACGTAACAATGATGTCTCAGCATCATAATAGCATCATATTGTGTGTACAATATATCATATTCATGCACCGCTACAGAGGAGACGTAACAATGATGTCTCACTGGGGGAGGGGGGAACAAGCATTCCAAAGAGTTATCCCCCTAACTAAGCAAAACAATTGTATTTCTTGCATATACAATGGATTATTACAGATGTATCATTTAACAACGATATACTCTCCTGCAGGGGTGTATGCTAATTTATTACATTCAAGTAGTGAGTAATTACGATGCCACTCGATAACTAGAACACCAATGGTACGTACAAAGGTTCATACTTTTAAAGTGATAATATAATAAATAATAATCTATAATACTGTGACAATAAATGGACAATAAAGAGATTCAAATTCCAGAGTCCCTAAAGCGGACTACTTCTTTGTGTAATAGCAACTTTCCTCAATAAACATTGATGTCTTAACTTTTGACCTCAAATGACCCAGTAATTAGCAATTATTTTGAGCAAATTGTGAAAGTGAAATCCATTAATCTGTATGCATGTAGCCTAAGTGAGAAACGCAATCGTAGCAATTGACCTCAAGTTCCTCAGCTACCTACATCATCCACTATTCAACAAGTATGCAAGTTTATAATCATTCATTCCTGTGAGAGAAACAATTTGCATATTTTCGAACAATCGTCAAATTCCTTAGATAACTGTTGTTACAAATTAAACACCATAACTTACTAACTACTCCACAATAACTCTGAGCATAATTCGTTGAATTTTATATTTTTTTACCAATGGCTTGAATAAAATATCCCGAATGACTCGCTACTCAACAACATTATTAAGCAACATTGGTGAATATCCAATTATTCCTATGGGAGACAAGGCATTTCGTATATTTGGGAACAATGACGCAGAATGACCCCTATATGACATTTGACCTGACATTCATGAGCACACCTTATAAAACATTGCTCAATCATTAAGAGGACCAATTTGATCAATGTCCATTTATTTAAATTTACTGAAATGTCCAAACATACAATACAATAAAATACAAATTTATATAGCGCTCTAATCAGTCAAAGACGAGCTCTAAAGCGCTTTACAAAAACAAATTAAAATGAACTCAAAATGCAGTCTGATATAAGTATGAATTAATCTTTCCCCTGATATGACCTCAAATGAACACCTATAATGTACTACTAACCAAGGACAATTGGACCGCCTAAACTCATCACGGCATGTGTAAAACAAATCTGGACAGACGGGTATAGATGAATAGAAGAGACGACCACGATGTGCTCAACCAGCAAATAGACACATACACACGACCTTTATTGTTCCATGCACCGTAGCAGTCTAGGGACATCACACCCATCGACTCCTTCATTTTAAACTACCAGTCCGGGAGATTCTCCGTTTTCGGAGAACATAATTTGTCTCCGTTCTCGGAGAAAAATTATTATTCATGGACGCCATCTTTAAAATTACCCACAAGTCATCATTGCGACCATAAGACTTATCAAAGAAACAGTTCTTCTCCCCCTTTGCAAAAAAATATATCCTTCTATAGGATCTTTCGAAATCTGAATATCCATATTGATGGTTGTCTTTACACATTTTCCCTGCAATGATTGATGGTCAACCGGGAAAATTTTGTGGAAATCGCGAAAAGAGATAGTGACCCCCCCGGGTAACCTTTGTGATGTAGAATAAGAATATCCGTTCTGATAACTGAGTGTTGTGCGTTGTGTGTTGTGTGTTGCAAGCAATCACCATACAGTGCGTACTTTGTATGGCGCTGGCTGGAAGGCAGGCCTTCATTCCCCTTCGTGACTTTAAAAAGTGACCTACTGGTGGGTGCTCAGCGTTAAAGTATCAGAGTGGGGCCAGTTGGGTGTCTGGATGTAAAATGCCACCCGCCGTGAAGTGTAAGTTACAAGCCACTTCGGCTTCCCACATGTATATGTGGCAGCTCATCGTCGTAAAATAACTGAAACCATAAATTATACAATGTTAACACACTTTACCTATGTACTGTAATATCATATTCGTTCCTCATTGGGGGTTCTTTCCTGTAGATTAATCTTTTGTAGGAATAACAAAGTTGTGTACTGATCCACGAAATTATATTGTTTAGTGATATTGCATATATCGACATGATCAGCTGTCAATTAATGGGGTCCGAAAAATTCACAACATTCAACCGCATGTACCTTCATGTTTATAATATTAAATAGTAATGTTTGTGTTGTTCATACATAATATAGATGCATCATGGAACAGTTATTGGTTCTTCTTGTAGTGTGTACAACACTACATGATACTCCAGCACACATCCCATCAGGAGCTCAACTGTACTTGAAAGAAAGTAAGTGGAACTAACAGTTTCTTGTCACAAACACTGAATATGTACACTTAATTCCAAAGGGTGATAATTCACTCTTTCGAGGAGTGAGTTTAAATCTTATGAAAGAGTGATATCATGTCACTTTGGCTCTGACAAAGTTAAAATGCTCAATAATTATAGAGATAATGTTTACATGAGGTAAATTTTAACGTCACATATGTAAATTTGTGTATGTTATAAGTTGCATCATCATAGTATATTATTAACATCATCAGCGTATGATTTATATCATCATAATAATGTTTCTACATCATGCAATATATTGTTACATCATCGTATGTATTTACTTTTACAAGGTGATGTAAGTGATCAGGCATAATTTAAACTATTATACAATTATGCAGGAACACTATAACCTTTAATTGTTTTGGTGCCCAATTATGTAACTAGACGTACATATGTTTATTGCACATGAATACAACTCAGTCCATGCATTTAGTTATATTTATATATGGCCTCTGCAGTTGGATACATTACTGTTAAACCACTTGTAAAACGGACCGCTACAGCTTGAAGGCAATATTTTACCTCTGTCTTACATGATCAAGTGCTGTATGTGTTATGCTGTAGTTGAATAGAGTGGTACCGAAGGAGAGAGCAGCCATATACCTTGAGGAAACAGAGAGTTTGGACTATAAGAAGTAGCCATTCATTAATGGTAAAAGAGCTAGTAAATAAGGATATGTTTAATTGTAATGGACATGCCTTCCCTTCAAGTATATGATAAATCAATCTATTATAAATAATAGTAAATGTCATTGAAAAATATCAAAGTTAGAAAATGACAAAAATTGTTTACCTGGTAAGCGTATGCAATGTCAAAACCTCGAACCATGACTAAATGCCGTGCCCCGCCACAGCTGATATTTTCAATTTAAAAAAATGATTTCCACAGTTAAAACGCTTCATGTGAGAAAAGCGCTTTTTAAATTATTCCAAATTCTCAAATGAACGTTAATTTACATTTCGATGGGCGCCCTTTGCATAACATAATAAACTTGAGCAAAACCTCCCTCCCTGATGCACCCACATATTATCCCGGTCGAGTAGCATGAGCGCTTTTCCAAAAAGTCACTGTCAATTAAAAACCCATTAACACGAGAGGAAGCAAATGTTGCTTCCTCTCGTTTTTTCTTTTTTTACAAACAACGTTACTTTGAATTATCTTTCATATGACACCTTCTTGTTTTCCATATGATTTCTTATTTGACCATGATACTGAGTTAACATTTTGTTTAGTCCATATCACGTTACTGATCACCCCTATATTTTAAGCAATGTAGGGGTTCAAAATGTCATCGTTATTCTAATTGTATTACTCCCGATCAATGTATTTTTCCAAAGAGAGTGGAAACTCTCACTTGTGCGGCTCGTGAATAGATCTGAAAATCACAACGCGGCCCGATGGTAAAACAGTTTGCACACGTCTGATATAGAGTGGTCGGACCACATGTTTGTTATTAATTTCATCATCGCATGTTATTTACATAATCATATGTTATTAACGTCATCATCTTATTTACGTCATCATCATATTAACGTCATCATGGTACGGTGTTAACTTCGTCGTCGTCGTATGGTGATAACTTCGTCGTCTTCGTCATCATATGGCGTTGATTTCGTCGTCGTACAGGTACTATCTTCGTCATCATATGGTGATACATAATCCAATCCTTTGACAAATAACCCCATGTTTTGACATATAACCCCATGTTTTGACACATAATAACTTGTTTTGACACATAATCCCATGGTTTGACACTGAATCCCATGTTTGAACACATAATCCCCTGCTTTGGTACACAATTCCATGTTTTGGTACGTAATCCCATACTGTAATTGAACACATAATCCCACGCTATGACATATAATCCCATGTTTTAACATATAATCCAATGTCCTGATACATAATCGCATATCTTGACGCATAATCACATTGTTTGACACATACTTCACGCATTGGGACATGATCGCATGTTTTGACACATAATGGCATGATTTGACGTATAACCACATGTGTTGATGCATAATCACATGTTTTGACACATAGGCCTAATCCCCTGCTTTGGGACATAATTAATTTTGTTTACGTCATCATCGCATTATTTACACAATCCCATTTACATGTTTTTGCATCGTCATTGTATTATTTACATCGCAATTCCATGTGCTTGCATCGTCATCGTAGTATTTACTCAATCCCATGTTTCTACGTCATCGTCGTATTATTTACATACTCCCGTGATTCTGAGTCACCATCGTAATATTTGTATCGTAATCCGATGTGTGTGCATCATCATCGTATTATTTAAATAATAATCACTTGTTTTTGCAACATCATTGTATTATTTACATCGCAATCCCATGTGTTTCCAACATCATCGTATTATTTACATCGTAATCAAATGGCTTACGCCATCATTGTATTATTTACATGGTAATCACTAGTTCTAGAATAAATTTCTTCCTCAAATAACATATCGCAACTCGTACGCCGTGAATGAACCCTGTATGTTATTATTAATGTTTTAACTTTTTGCTACATGATAATAGCTCATATATTGCATATTGTGTTTTACATAATCATCGTTATGTGTTTATACCGTTATAGCAATTGTTGGATCGCATGTTGTAACATAGTCCTTGTAAGATGATCATCACCATAATATGCTTACATCATATATGTTCTTACATCATCATACGTTATAACATCATCTTCGTATGATTTTACATTATTCTCCATTTTTTTACATCGTATGATTTTGTATCGTCCTCGTATATTATAACATCGTCATCGTATGACATAACATATTGTATGTTTTTACATCATTGTATATTACAATATCGTTATCGTATGTTATCACATCATCATCGTACATAATAATATTATCGTATATTATAACGTCATTAGTGTATATTTTTTACATCCTACGTCATTCCATGTTTTCAAATCATCTTATGGGTTTACATATTCATCATATGTTATAATATCGTCATCGTATGGGTTTACACCATCAGTTCCGGAAGCATGTGGTCCACAAGGAGTCTGCGCTTGCACTTATACATTTATCGATTGTACAAATTGTCGGTTGCCTGAAGTGCCGAGGAATATTCCTTCGAATGTCAACACTTTGTAAGTCTCACATAATTCACTCGAGGAGTTATTCTAATCTTTAATGGCGGGATTTCTCTACTTGGGATTTATTTCATGATGCACTCTTCTGATTCTTGTATGTATGTTATATTTATGAACAAGACACATTCAACCGCATTGTTCTAACTTAACTTTCATACTGAATGCAATCAATTTCAAGAATATTGGTCACATCAATAAGCTGCCGATATTCTCTACTAACATATACTACACACGAAGAACAACTTACTGATATTTTCGTTCCAAGATATCTCGCTGACAACTCGATCTATAAAATTCTAGACTATACATTTGTCAACTTACAAAACCTGCGCTATTTGCGAGTTATTTACGAACTTAATGATAATTCTTGCTCAGGCCTATGTAGCCCCACCACACCATTTACAAGTTGTGTCCTATCTTGCATGATTCAGGCTAAAATAAATGAATGACAATGGTGAAAAACCATAATAAATTTTACCCAAAACCCACCGACATTTAGTTATAGTTATAGTTATAGTTATAGTTATTTTACGACGCTAAGCTGCTACACATGTGGGAAATCCGAAGTGGCTTGTAACTTACTCTTCATTTAAACACTTCACACCAATTAAACCATAAGAGGTTTTTGCTAGGAAAGTCAACAAAAGCATGAACATTTTTCCTGCCATACCCTTATTTATGAATGGTTTGGATTCCTTTAATTCCTCTGACAAATCAGCATTTAGCGTTTTAGCCTATATGATTCCTTTAATTCCACTAACTTATCATCATTGTTTATCATCATGTTTGATCCTATGATTCATTTCATTCTTATGACATTAAAGGACATATATCGGTTAAAACATAAAATATGGAATTAAAGTAACAGTATGTTAATACACATATTATGCCAGAGAAATTAAAGAATTTGTAGAGGATAGAACATTAAATTATGATAAATCAGAGGAATAAAAGTTGATAGGTTAATATACTAAATAATGATATTTCAGAGCAATTAAATGAATCATATAGGCCAAAACATGGAATTAAAGTAACAGTATGGGTTACACTAAATAATGATATGTCAGCGGAATTAACTGAATAATATATGTCAAACTACTGATAAGTCAAACTGAAATTAAAACAATCATATCTAGGTCAAAACACTAAATACTGATATGTCAATAGTTAGTGAATTAACCTATCATAAGATTCATTTAATTCATCGGACAAATATTTGTGGAACAGGCTTTGTACTTAATCCTGTAAACAAACAAATCTAATGGACATGACATACCTCTGGTTGAATAAACAGTTCCTAAGTTCTGGTTTCTTGTCTTCATCTCGATCACTTTTTTGTAAGTGGATATATGTGGTCTGCTTCCTTTGGCCAAAACCAGTGGTCGCAAATACAGGAAATCGTAACGGATGTGTTTACGGAATAAATTAACATTTACTGTTGATCTATAAGATTATTTTAAGTCCGCTAACAAATCATTATTTATAGTGCTTTAATATTCCAGTTCCAGAGGCACGTGGACCACAAGGTATATGCAAATATACATCATTCTTCAACATTGCAATGATATTGTGTTACAAAACGTGCCAATACATTAGTCATTGGCTACCTTATGTAAGTTTCGGTGTGGATGTTTTACAAATGCACCGATAGTAAAGTTTGTTTAAATGAGAATCAACATGACAGTACGCAAATATAGTTTGTTGTTATGGTGTATGTTATTTTGATTTACCTTTCGATAATATCAGGAGAAAAAATTATGAAATGTTTACAAATTCAATGAATTATATGTTCCTTAATCAGTGACGAATATATGATATACACGCGTTAGTGCATGGGTTGATTATGGTATATGCATGTTGAAAAAATAGGAAGAGACGGGAATTGCGTGAAGCATTGTACGGATACATGATAGTTTGACATTAATGTTCAAATGCCTCATGCATTTCATGGGTGTTAATTGTTGAACTCTTTTCTCCAATTTCATGGAATGCTTCCAATTGATATGACATCCCCGAAAAACATATATGTCATTATCAGCCATCCGTGAATCAGTGAAAAGAAAACTATCATACCATCAGTCTCCCCCGTGGAAGTAAAAATAGTTTGTTATTCATACAAATAATTAATAGTTTGTTTATCCATATTCGATAATAATGATATATTTATCTTAACGAATACACCATTTACCTGAACTTAAATATCTTTGTAGATTTTTGGAGGAAAACAAATTAAAAATGCTCTCAGATGATTCATTTTGGAATTTAACTCAACTACATCTATTGTAAGTACAGCTCATATGTAAGTAATATAATGTTTCCCGAAGGACGCGTGAACTCAGCCATTATATACAACTTGTATACTATAGTAGGAGGAAACTAAGGAAAACATTGTTTAATTAGTGAAATATATCAGTCATACCGTTTTACCAATGTGTGACGGCTAAAATATCGTGTTACGAAGTGCCTCCAAATGACTACTGTAGTTGATTGAAAGAAGACTCATCGGTCGTGATTTGAAATGCATACAGGAAGGAGAAACTGATTAAGAATATAATCATATATGGCATATATATTATATGATTTAATATTTTAATGGACGGTCCCTCGTGTTTTAACATTATATGTATATTATATTATATGTTGTGAAAAGTTACTGTTTGATCAAATGCAATAGATCAATCAACGGTGAAAATCCATGAAGTACAACTCAAGCTATTGTTAGACATGGACTACTGAGTCGTTCGACTAATATATGGTTCAAACGCACAGGCAAATACAGGCATCGTCGTTCACACTGCACGATAACATTAACAACTTATATATGCGTAAAACACTCCTGTACACAGTAGTGGCAGTTAATATCCGTATCTAGTTACAGTAAGTTACGGTGCACTCTGACCAAGTGGTACTCACATCATAGTGCAACGATTGCTTGCGCTAGTGGTTAGTAGGAGTGTATTATTGCATGCATATAGATTAAACGTAGTCTAGGCTTCCTACACAATTTACAGTAGGTCAATGTACGTGTAGATAACGGTAACGAAATGGTAATTTAATGAAATCTATCTTGCAGTTACTAATGGATAAATATAGCAATTTATTCAGAAATCCTCGAGTAATAAATTCAAATTAGTAAAGCAGCCAGGTTAGCGGTCAGTTTGTTATTGAATCGTCACAAATAGGCCTATACACGTACGTACTGTATGACGATTTATCGCAACAAACACCACTCAGTTATCAGAACGGCTATTCTTATTCTACATCACAGTGGTCACTAGAGGTGGACCACTATGGCGAGCCTAGCGTGCCATAAGTGCCAAAATCGACATATGTCGAATTAATTGACATATGTCAGTTTCTAGTGCTCTGATTGGACGAAACTGTCATATGTAGAAGAAATCGACATATGTCAAATTAAATTGACATAGGCCTATATCAGTTTCTCAAGCTGTCATTGGACAAAAATGCCACATGCCAGTTCAGTTAGTGTGGCCTGTATTGTGGCCTGTATTGTACACCAAGCTAGTTAGTTCGTGAACCTTTGGCTATACTGCAAACTTGTAGTTGTTAATAGTAACGATGTTGGAGAAGTTACATGTGCCAATGTTGTCAAATGAGAGCTCGAGAAACTGACATATGTCAATTTAATTCGACATCAGTCGATTCTTTTACATATGACAGTTTCTTCCGATCAGAGCACTATAACACGTGACAATTTCAATTGACATATGTCGATTTAAGGACGTATGGCACGCTAGGCTCGTCATACACGTCTTTATGCTGAGGAAACACTTTGACGAGGATCTGTCGAAGCAACTTTTGGTGATGTAGATGTTGCGTTCTACAAAAGCAAGCAACTCGGAAATTACATTTTCATAGAAGCTAGCAAAAAGACAGATATGGAGGCCATCGCTGCTTTCTGCGCATATATTAAGGTTAGAAAGCGAAGAGGTCACTGCTGTCATGGAAACCGTTTGGAGAAATCGGTTTCATTTGGGGGGGGGGGGAAACATAATGTACAAGACTAATCGTTTTCACAAGAGAATGAGATCTTATCTGTTTATCTTATTTGTTAAAATATAATTAGATTTAAAAAGATTTAGTTAGTTGAAATGAAGTTGAAAGGAGCTGTCGTGAGCGAGCCAATTAAAGTTATATTAACAGTCATTAAAAATATAAATGTGTTTTCGTTTACATTTTTTCCATTGTCATCCGCAATAATAAGTAAAATGAGTTGTCTGAATATATCACTGATGCAAAATGAAAACAAATGACGTGTAACCGTCACGTGTGAGATATGTCCATTTTTTCTACTTGAGATAAGGTGTTCACAAGGTTTTCACATTTGACCTCTGCTGACCTCAAAAGACCTTTGTGGCATCCACCAAAAGTAACATACTTTGTTCTCGGCATGGCCGGACATCTGTATATTAGGTAGGAGATGAGTCCAAGCTTCCCTTCTTGAAATATAGCTAAATATTTTAACAATTTGTTTACCTCTGTTGACCTGGAATGACCTCTGACCTCTGGCAAAATAAATCATATGCTTCTTCAACGTAATATGGGGCATCCACATTCTAAGTATGTGATTTGTCCAAGCTTCCATTTTTAAGATATCGCGTTCACAAAATGTTCACATTTTGACCTCCGGTGACCTCTAATGATATTTGGTTTCCACCAAAACAATATTTTTCGACGAAATATGGGGTGTGAGATTTATGAAAGCTTTCCTTCTGAAGATATCGTTTTTAAAATTAGTAACGTAAAAAGTAATCATGTAAAAAGTAGTGATGTAAAAAGTAATCATGTAAAAAATAGTCATGTAAATGAAAACAAGCTAAACTTTCTGCTGATGTTATATCTTTCAGATGAATTTATATTTATTTTATTTAAAT
>WXZC020000663.1:0-11233 GCA_011317855.2 Paelopatides confundens
TTCGATGCACAAAATGCACTGAGCGGAATCTCTAGTGTGTATGTTGCGCGCTTAACAATGGATCATTTGATGTCAAAGGAATGTTCTCTTTCTTTCAAATTCCAAATGAATTTGGACAGTTCTGTTTATACCTGCTCTACATATTGTATTGTATTGAGCACTTTTAAACCCTATGTTAACATTAAGTTGTACTTTTTAGATTTTCCTATAGGTGGGTTTTCATCTTACTACTGAAACCTAAACAAAAATCATCATTTATGCTTTTTTTAAGTTTCAGGAGGAGCCGGTGATGAAGGAGTTAAACTCATGAGAGAAAATCTAAACTGTAATTTTTTCCACTTCAGCCTTCTTACTACTCAAGGTTACCTTTCTTTTACCATAAAATGATATACTACCATACGTCAAACGTTGCGCCGCTAACGACATTGTTTGCATATTTGACATAACCGTGCTATGTTCTCTACCGTATACTTTGATGTATGATGTACGAGACTCCTTTCACAACGTTCCATCTCCCATTTAATTACATGTGCTTCTGTCTGATATTATATATTCCGTGATTTTGGATATAATGTACTGTTATTGTCTCCCAGTGAATTGCCTCTTAGTTTCAGCTCAGACATTGGGATTTCATTACTACCATTGTCAGGCCTAAACCTGGGAAATTTTGGTTATAGGAAATCGTCATGCATATGGATAATTGGATGTTACAATAAAACTGTGCTGTGATTGTCTGTCAGTGAATTGCCTGTTACGAAGTATCACTGGTACTACTAAAATGGTACCTACTGCCGTTTGGCTTGGTGGTCAGCGTTAACTCATCGCAGTGGTGTGCTGGAATGCCCAGCGTTACTTGAGTGGCCATAGGGCGTAATATGAAAATTGCAATTATCGAAAAAAGTAATACTAGTGTAATTCCATATGGACACCATACGGAGAAAATTGCCTTATCAATCACCTGTATTCTTCTTCTTCCCTTCTTAACGGAGTTATATTGTGGTGAGTTTACTTCTTGCTAAATATTGATCATTGATATTACAATTTTCATTTAATATCTACTTTACGTGTCTGGTTTTAGTATTTTTAAATAGATGATAATTTGTATATTTTAGCGTTTTACTTGTCATAATTTATATGTAGGCTATGTTTAACATTCGAATATTTTATGTTATATTTTTTTAATGATTTATTTTTCTTTTGTACATTGTTTGTTTTCAAATTTATTGATTTTTTTTATTTGATTTATATAACTTTTTATATCATTATTCTGATTCATTTGGTCTTTTCTTTGCTTAATATGTCTTTTGTTTCATGCATTTTCCTTTTCATTTCTTGTTTTGTTATTTATTTTGTTTGTTTCGTCGCCACCCATACAAAAATGGAAGAATACTTTGGGATGGGGTGCAGAAAATGTAGATACGGTTAATGACTGTGCGGTGAGTCTCCCAAGGGATGGAGATGTTTGGAAAAGACTACCCTTGTAGAGACATTACATTCAGAAATGTTTCCTTTACCTTGTATGTTATTTCCGTGACATCATAGTCTCATTGTTTTCAATCTTTGAAAAATGATGATACTGCTTCTATAATTAAGATCTATAAGTACCTGTACATAAATTCACAGAGGTGTGTACAAGGTTTATATAGGGGCGCCGTTTTTGAGGATCTTCGTCTTGGGACGTTTTCTCACTCCCATTGAAATTTGTTTGTTCATGTAAGGGGGCATAGAAGGAAAAGTGTGACAATTTTCCATCTTGTGAAGTACATTTTATGTTTTACAATTTTTCATTTTTTATTATAAAAATTGATAAATGTTTATGTGAGTAATGGGGAGAGGGTGACCGTGGACTAAGTCATTTGTGTTCATCTAAGGGGTTTACCTGCAAAATGGTGCTATCATTTTAATTTACTTCACTCCTTAATTTCCTGTCTCATCAATAGTAGTGCACTTCTGATCTACAGTATAAGAGCAGAACTAGCTAAAAATAACACATTAGAATCGGCAACTAGACGGACCCCGCCTAGCGCCCTCAAAAACCATATGTATGAAGAGCTATAGCTTTTTGCTACAAATATTTCGGAATTTGTTTAGACATATTTGTTAGTTTTGGAAACTCTTTATCAACACAAGTGACATGATTCGCTCTCTGAATTGCACCAAACCAGTTCCGGATAAGTATCCTTTTTGGTTTCGACGATAATCGTAACCGTCGCAGTCATGAGTATGCATGTATGTATGTGTGTGTGTATATACATTATGTGTGTGTTATACCTTGCTTGTAAACACGATATCTCAGGAAGGGAAACATGGACAATTTTCATAATTGGTATGTATATGTCCCATATTAAGAACAATAAGCCTATTGTTTTTTCAGAGAAGTCAAAGGTCTCCAGAGGTAAAAATGCGAAAACTTTGTAAACAAGTTATCTCCATAAGGGAATCACGAACTTATCTCATACATTGCATGTGGATGACCCAAAATGAGTACACGAAGCCTCTTACTTTTTGTGAAGGTCAAAGGTCATTTGTGGTCAGCAGAGGGTAACATGATAACATATTTTAAACACGATATCTTTAGAAGAGAAGTTTTTGCAATTCTCAAAATTTGTATGTAGATGTTCCATGTTGAGTACAATAAGCCTATTGTTTTTGTGTGAAAGTCAAAGGTCATTTGAGGTCGCCAGAGGTGAAAATACCAACAAATTGTAAACATGATATCTAATTAATGGAAGCATGGACTTACATTGCATGTGGATGACCCATAATACGTACAATACGCCTATTGTTTTTTGTGAATGTCAAAGTTCATTTAAGGTCACCAGGGGGTAAAATGATAAAACGTTTTAAACACGATATCTTTAGAAGGGAAGTTTTGGCAATTATCAAAATTGGTATGTAGATGTTCCATGTTGAGTACTATCAGCTTGTTGTTTTTTGTGTGAAAGTCAAAAGGTCATTTGAGGTCGCCAGAGGTGAAAATGCCAACAAATTGTAAACATGATATCTAATTAATGGAAGCATGGACTTACTTCATACATTGCACGTGGATGACCCATAATACGTACAATACGCCTATTGTTTTTTGTGCAAGGTTAAAGTTCATTTAAGGTCACCAGAGGGTAAAATGATGACACTTTGTAAACACGATATATTTAGAAGATACGTTTGGGCAATTCTCGGAATTGGTATGTAGATGTTCCATGTTGAGTACAAGAAGCCTGTTGTTTGTGTGTGAAAGTCAAATGTCGTTTGAGGTCGCCAGAAGTGAAAATGCCAATAACTTGTAAACATGGTATCTCATTAAGTGAAACATGGACTTACTTCACACATTGCATATGAATGACCCATAATAAGTTCATACGACTATTGTTTTTAGTGGAGGTCAAAGTTCATTTAAGGTCACCAGAGGGTAAAATGATAACACATTGTAAACACGATATCTCAAATAGGGAAGCTTGGGCAATTATGGTAATTGGTATGTAGATGTTCCACGTTGAGTACAAGTACAAACAACTTCGTTTATATTTATATTGAGGGTGGGTCTGAGTGACCCGTCCTTTTTGGTTGTAATGAAAAAGGGGCCTGGATCTCTGACTCTAAAGCCTCTCGCATGACCGGTTCGTGGCTGATGGAGTGGTGCGATCCTCGCCTTTGCTGTACGGGTCTAAAGCAAAGTCGATCAGGTAGCCGGATCGGATCAGTCTCATCACACACGGATCCGCCCCTATTATATCCCACTGGTGGTAGAATTAAGTTAAGTAAGGTGGTCTCCATAAGGGCCAGTCTCATCACGACTTCGCTGGAGGTCGGCCGTCACGGTCAAAGTCACGTCGAGGTTTCCTATTGGAGCTGCCCGCGGTTGCCTCGCTTCCTGCCTGACTTGCTCGAGTAGCTTGGCTTTCCAGTTGAAGACTTGTTGGTAGACCGACTGGGAGATAGATTGTGGTACCGTCTCTCTCCACTGTACTTCGTCTGTTAGTTACGCCTGGAATTGGCAGGCGAAAAGGTCCGTGCCTAGACACGGAAGTGACTGCATACGCTCCATGGCTTCTGTAGAGGGCCTGTACATCATGACCTATATCATATTTCTTCTTCGTGCTTGATTACTTGTGAGAGCGACCCTTGTAAACTGGTCGTACAATACTCTGGCGTTTGGGCTCAGCATGTTGATGATGCTGGTCACCTCCCTATTGGAGACCTGGACTTCGTCCTCCGGTTAATTGTGATGGTACAGGTTAAGCACTTCGGTGAGCAGCATGAGGACGGAGACGTATTTCATGCCGACTCGGGCCCATTGTGAGCTTTCGCTTCGCGTCGTCTTTGAAGAATGTTCCGGAGCGTTTGTCTTTCGACCGGTGTTCCACATTGAGCCTCTCGGTAGCCTCCTTAAGGATGGTGGGAGGAGTGAAGATGTATGTCCAGTCTTTCGTAGTAACCATGATCAAGGATTCCTCTCGACTGGAAAACGCTCGAAGGTATTTCTGTTTCTCGAGCCCGGAAGTTTCAGGTGCCATCTTGGTGGAACCGGTTCACTTTGAGGTAGGTCCGTTTCTGGGGTAATGCTGACCCCAATATGGTGATTGGTGATCGCTGAGACCTTGGTAACTAGCTCCCTCGTGATGTCATGTATATGGTCCGGCTATGACTCGTCATCATAGTCGTCCAGGCCAGTCTAGAGGTTGGTCCGCGTATGCGTTTATGCTGCCAGTGGAGGTACGGGAGCCGTTGAGACGTCAGTGAGTCCTGATATGGCTAAGGCGGCGTCGCAATCCAGGATGTCTGGCAGTTCTTCGACCGCCTTGGCAGGTGGGGAAGGCGGTGCTTGTCGTTCATGGGGCTTATGTCTGTTAAAAGAGCTTCCGTCAGGTGACGTAACCACGTCTGGGGTGCCTATGGAAATCAAACACGAGGTTCTGGGGAGTATGTCTTCGATAGCTCATGTGTTCGGATGACGAGTGAGGAGACCTGCTGCGGCTCCTGCTACTGCGACTTCCACGGGTTAGCGTTCTCGCGGTCGAGAGTGGCGGCTGTCGCGGTCTCTGTGAGGGGTAGCGTCCGTTCTGTCGACGGGCGGTGGACCCACATATAGCATCGGGTCCCGGTGGCTTTCGCCGAAATTAACCGGAGAAATGACACACTGTGAGCCGGATGCACCAGATGTCTGGGTGGAGGCAGGTGGAGGCATGTGGATGTGCTCGGCTTCAGTTGATTTGCTGCTTTTGATCGGTGTGGTTTCGAAATCTTGCCTCCGACCTTCCCGTTAGGCTCGGTCTTCACCTTGTCCGAGGGGGTATGCCTTATGCCAAGTACGCACTCTCCCGAGGAGAATCACACGCCGGGGATCATCTCCACGGTACACTTCTCGCCACTGTGCTTGTGTGAAGCTGGTACAGACATCGCACGGATCGCCTTGTGAGCAGAGTCTGCAACTTGACAACATGCATCGTGGCGATTCCAGAGGCCGCCCGGAAAGTACATCCGGCAGCCGGAACAGCGTTGAACAGGCATATATGAAGGCTGTGGTTAAGGAAGGTAACAGAGGAAAAGAAGATGACTCCCCGAAAAGCATCGGCCATCGACCATCGACAATCACTAGCGGTCCCTACTTCCAGCAGTCTGCACCTCACTCACTCTTCAAACATTTTGACAAGCCCTTCCTCGAATTGTTCGCATCGGAAACCAACGCGAAGCTAACACACTTTTGCACGAGGACCTTTCATCCGAGAGCCTTCGCGATGGACGCTCTAGTTCCCCAGTGGGACCGCCTCGAGGAATATGCCTTCCTGCCTCTATCACTGCAACCATTAGTGCTCAATAAACTCGGGACCTACAAAGCGAGACAAATTTTGATAGCACCGTTTTGGCCCTAGCGCCCCTGGTTACCGGAACTGCAGGCCATTCTCGCAGACAGCCCAAACGTGCTATCGCAACAGCCGGGTACAATCACCCACCAAGAGCTTAACTCTCTAACCTTAACTGTATGGAGATTGTCCGGGCGAATCCGAAGTCACGAATTTTCAGAAGAAGTTGCCGGTAATTACGATGCATGGTGCGCCACGAAATCAGTTGATTTATCTTCGGCACCTGCAACTACTGTATCAGTCTTCATACAATCCCTCTTCACAGAGGGGAAGCAATTCAGCATTATCCGCAACCATTGTCCGGCCATCTCCGCTATCCACCAATGGTTCGCTGACGGTTCTACACCTGGTACTAATCCAACCGTCTCTAACTAACTATGAGGGATGGCTAATTCTCGACCAGTCCTGCGGCGCATGGCCTCACAATGGAGCATCACGCAGGTCCTTCACACATGCATTCGACCTCGCTGGAAGAAATCACAACCAAAAACCCTCTTTCTCGTGGCGGCCGCTTCAGCCAGACGCAGAAGCTGCCTTCAAGCGTTAACTACAAACTAAACCACATCCGCTTCGAGCAATCGGGAGTCAGACTTATCAACTATCATCTGTTCCTCGTCAAGAACCAGACCAGCAACTTCCTACTTGGGGACATATTTATCCCAGAGATCAAAACTCAGTCCACCATTGAGGAAGACAAGTATTGATGCCCAGTTCGGGCACTCAAATGGCTGGTTAACCTCATTCGCCCACACGTTATTTCAGACACAGTTAGGGCTCATGACATTATGAAGCTAGCAACCTCCATGGAGGAGGTAATGCGAGGTGGAATCATTTCCCTTTGTGTGGAAAATTTGGATCTATAAATTGATAAAAATCTGAACTTTACTTTGAATCACAGCTGTGATATATTGACTCCTTTTGTAATTTGAACTTTAACTGGTCTATCATAGGCAATATTGGTCTAGCAATATGATCGAGACCTGGCTGCAGGGGAGTCACAAATGTATGATGACTTGGATGTGGGTGGGAGGTCGCTAACCATTTTACCGGACAACGCTCTATGATCGTCCCGACAGAAAGTTCCACCTTGTTGTCAACTAAAATAACTTCTAAAATAAACAATGACAATTCCGTTCTGACTAATTAACGCATATACGGGATTTAATCGCTGAAAGTGATGGGACCCTATTACTTTTGAGATGGAATTTTTGATCTGCCCATGGCTGATCCTCTGGAAGGGGTATAAGGACAAGGAAACCAATCCCATTTTGACTTTTTTAAGTGACCTACCTCCAAAATGGTGCCATATACAACATACAAATGTTGCCAAACATTTAACACGAATAAGTAACAATAACTGGGGTAGTTGTCACCCTGCCCTCTCCCGTTATCCCGCCTATATAGATTGACCATTTCCCCGACCTGCCCGACAAGACTTACAAACAACTGGTATCTTTATCTGATAACGGCATGATTAAAACGCAATATTCGTCTGTGAACCAAGCGAACTTAACGTGAATCATGTACCAGATAACTTATGGACAATCAGAACTGGTCGACTGTACTCGAAAAATACAGTAGCGTACCCATGAGGGGGGGGGGGCTATGGACAGTGCCCCCAATGAGAGATTTCCCCCAGATATTTTTGTTTGGTTTTTGTGACATAAAAAAACATCAAATACAAAACTAAAGGTGTAACAAATTATGATTTGACCAAATTGAATGAACCTAACTACAACGTTAGGCTATTGTAAACAAATAGGCGTAACAACAACGTTAGGCTAGACTAGGTTTATCATGCCTCCCGATTAATCGGGTTTGTCCCATCTTTGCGTCGAAAATATTGTGTCGCGCCAGCAAATAGGCTACTTGTTCCGATTTTCTAATGCCTTGTGTTTTACAGTACAAATTTAACTTAGCCTACTTTTCTTAAAACACGCCTATATTGAGAAAATATCAGTAGTAGCTTCAACCGTTTTGAGTTTGTTATTATTAAAAGTTATGTGCGACTATTGGCAGAAACAATCGAAACAATTTGATACTCAATTTTTGTTAGTGAATACACTGGCAAGTTCAGAGTAATGTATTAAACTCTTGATAAAATCTAAATCAAAACCACCAAAATATCGTAAAATGAAGGTGTGGTGCAAGTTACAGCATGAACATTCATTACCATTTTAACTACGTTGAAAATATCGGAGGTGCGGTGCAGCTACACCCGTTGTACCCCATGGATCCGCCAGTGCTTACTAGACCGGGAGCCCAAAGGTTGTATTCATGTGAAAAGAAATGAAAGGTTTATAGATGATATGACCAAGATTCAACATGTGTTGTTGAATATGACCAATATTCAACATGTGTTGCTGCCGTATCACACCAGGCAAAAGTAACACGTTGTTCTGGAATAGGGGTGTGAAGATGCATTTATTCATGTGAAGAGAGACAAAGACACAAATGTGTGGATATTACTCCCAGGAGAGTACTATTATATATGACAGATGTTACAGCAACTCTTGTCTGTTCGGGGCCCGAACAGCAGCCCTAAATGGTCCACAACATTAGTATTAATCATGCGAAGAGAGACGAGGTCCTTTTTGCGTTAGAAATATTACACACTGGGGTTAACAAAAATACAAATTACATAAACTGTATCGTCAACGGGGCTCAGGGAGCAACCCTCAAGCGACCAAAGGACCCAAATGTCCCGTATATGATTTAATAATGCGAAGAGAGTCATGGGTTAATAATAATATAGAGTAGAACACCTAATTAATGACAGCAACTTGTTCATGTACGGGGTCACATAAAGCAGCTCGAAAGGGTCCACCAAAAATGGTGTTAATCATGCGAAGAGAGATAAGGTTGATAATTCTTTTGTTGGAAGTATTACACATCGGGTTAACAAAAATACTAATTTCAACAACTTTTTGTACAGGGTCGCATACATCATCCCAAAAGGGCCCAACTGTCCCATACATGATTTAATCATGCAATGGAATGACTAGGTATACATAGTAGAACACTACGGGACCATACCTATCAGCATTAAAGGGCCCACAGAAAAGTCAATCACAGAAATGTCAATCATACGAAGAAAGACGAGGTTGATTCTTTTTCGTTGAAACTGTTAATACATAAAGGTTAGCAAAAATACAAGCGACAGCAGCCTCAAAGGGCCCAAATGTCTCATATATGATTTAATTATGATAAAACAGACAATGATGAAACTTATCTCAGAATGACTAGTCATATATAATTGAACACTGAAACACTAATGTCAGCAAGTTTGTTTTGTACAGGGTCCCAGACAGCAGCTCCAAATGGCCCACCAAATTGGTGTTAATCATGCGAAAAGAAATAATGTGGATTATTTTGGCTTTGGAAGGATGATACATTTGCGGTTAACCTAACTACCATGAAATAACGTTTTTCCTGTAAAGGCACCAGACCGCGACCCCGAATATGATATGAGGCATGTAATAAAAAGGCTTACAATAATCTACTTCCGTAGTGTACCCCAGGGGATTGCATAATTTCCACATAATTAGGGTATAAATGTAATTCAAAGATTAAATCGACCGATCCTGCGTGTGAATCTTGTCTATAATTACACAACACAAATTACGTTTATAGACTAATGAAATTGGTCGTATTAAAGGCCTTTATCTACTTATTCAACGAAGTCGTTTTCATTTACAACAATGTTTCGCTCATATTCCCGGTGTTTCAGGGGAAATTGAACAATTTCATATGTGCACGTGGCCGAAATATATTAAAAGCATTCATTTTTAACTAATCGGGAAACGGGTTACTATCGCCGAAATTGTCAATATTACGATTACGAAGAGTGTTAAGCCTATGGTCATATCTTGTGTTATTGAACAGCAATGATACATGTCTTTATTATTTCCTTGATTGATATTAATGTAGGTTGTTCACATGCCCAGGAGTTTGTTTTAGCATATCAGCATAATTGAAGCGAATAAATTGTTTTATG
This sequence comes from Paelopatides confundens, assembly GCA_011317855.2. NCBI lineage: Eukaryota > Metazoa > Echinodermata > Holothuroidea > Aspidochirotida > Synallactidae > Paelopatides > Paelopatides confundens. Next base: position 9,859 of record WXZC020000663.1, read on the forward strand.
AGAGTGATAGTTCGTAATATTACTATGTGATTTGTTTTAACGTGTAGTGAAATATATCGTCAAAGTCTACGGAACTAAATGGAATCTAGAGATGCCACATAGACTGAAATTGTCCAATTGAATGTCCCATACATGATCTAATCATACAAAAAATGACGAGGGTGAAACTATCTTAGAATGACAAGTCATATACAGTAACACTGAAACATCGATGACAGCAACTTATATTTGTACATAACCCTAGAGAGTCGCCACAACCGCACCGAGGTCATACAATGATGTAATCAATAAAGCGAGGAAACTAACTGAGAATGAGGCTTAACTGAAACAACGATGACAGCAACTTCTCTGAAACGGGTATTAATGGAACAAATTTCCAATAGTGAAATAAAGTTTACCAAATATGAAACATAATACTTTAATCATTCTACATTTGTTTCATACATGTCTCTCTTCGCGTGGTGAAACGATTTAGGAGACTCCGTGGAACGTTGGAAATGTCATCGGGGGTTACGTAATGACACCGGTGTTGCAGTGTTCCACTATGTATGTATGACTCGTCTCATTGTAAACTAGTTTCATCATTGTCTCTCTTTGAATGACTAAATCATGTAGGCTCATCTGGACCATTTGGGGTTGTTGCCTGTACAGGAAATATTTGCTGTCATTTGTATTTGTATTAACTCCAATGTGAAATGGTTCCAGCGAAAAAAATAATCAATATTGTACAGTATTGTACAGCTGTCTCTTCACATGATTAACACCACTTTTGTTGTGCCCTTCGAGCTGCTGTATGGGGCCATACAGGAAAAGTTGCTGACATTGTTGTTTCGGTGTTCTATCTGTATGATTTATCATTCCAAGATAATTTCATCATTGTCTCCCTTTGTATGATTCAATCATGTGCGGGACATTTGGCTGCTGTCTGAGTCCCCTTACAGGATAACTTTGCCGTAATTTATATATTTACTTCACTCATTACTTAAGCTGTCTCCACACAACCAATAAAACTCTGATATAACATGTCAGAATAATCTAGCAACATGTTAACACCCTAACCCTTGCTAGCAATGGGCAATACCTACCTAGCGCCACAAATTGTATACTCAAATTCATACACAGTGTCTTCAGAGTGACCTCTCTCAGCTCCAAAATATTTACGGATGATTTGCTATTTTACCAACTTCCTCCGGAATGTTTTCCTTTCCAACAGATTGGATCCATACTACTAACCTGAACCACCCCTTTTTGGTTTCGATGATAATCGTAACCTATGCAATCATGATGAAGTGTATGTGTGTGTGTGTGTATGTGTGTGCGTGTGAGGGTGTGTGTGTGTGTGTGTGCGATGTGACGCCTTGCTTGTAAACACTAT
>WXZC020000664.1:0-11226 GCA_011317855.2 Paelopatides confundens
CAATTAATGTACGCTCGCGTAATGCTAACACTGAGAGTAGAGCATTATTTTCCTCTATGGTGATAGACCACTTGAAATCCGTCTGAAACTAGACTACATAGAAAAACTTTTTCATTAAATTGTTGGATTATTCGTAGAAATTATATTGTGACATTTATTTAAGAGTTTCAGACCGTTACATATTTACCCAATTGGGGCCAGTTGGGGGAACAGGTGGGCATATAGCCCGGCGGAAGAACACACAGTAAACCATCCAACAGAAAACTTGACTTTGATTAAGTTTCCGCAACAGGCATAATACAAATAATCCAAACAAGTATTACATAATCAACTTACGTTCTTTTATTAGTGTCATGGCTAAGCCCAATATGGTTCCCACATGAAACCCACCAATTCGGCCCACCCAGAGCCCTAGCCAACATAAGCCCAATTGAACCAGTCAAACCCCACGTGGGCCACTTGGGCTTGCTGGCTGGGTTGTATGAAGCTGCTTGGCATACTAAACAAAATATATCACTCAGCCTCTGGACGCATCGCAATTGTGGGCATCAGTTATGTATAAATGGTGTATTACAATTTAACGGGATAACGTTACTTTAAAACTTGAAAAAATGGAAACAAATATCGCTAAGCGGCCGCTTAAGGGTTAGCCCGTCCCTGACTGAATCAACAGCCACCCGTCGAATCAATGTATTCCACTCGGATGGAGCGTATAAAAGTTGACTTTGGGTTGATACCGATTCGAAATTTTAAGATTCACACTTCCCGAGCTTCTTTCTTATGATACTTGCTGTATCATATAACACTTTCATTTATGCGTTATCGTCGAATATAACTTCAACTATTGACTCTTCAAGTGGTTTCCGCGTGTTCGTCGGTCCGGCATGACAAACATGAAGCAATTCATAATCTGATCTTTCAGCCACCGTCTGGGGAATTGAGGAAGTGCTGATTCTAATCACATATTATGTTCCGATAAGTCGTCTCAACGAAATCCATTGGAAAGTTGTCCCCAATTCTCGCTAGGTGGACTACAAGAGAGAAAACCTAAACGAGGGTTAATGAATTTGTTTGGGAAGGAACATAATGGTGTCAATGCTGAATGCAGAACCAATCAAGGGCTTCTGATATAAGATTAAAACTTCCGTCCACGATTTTTATTGAGTATAGATAGTTCACTATGTTTTTTTTAACTGCCAAAATGCAACAAATTCGTTAAATGAACATACTAGTATTCTTTAACTATTAAAACATATAAAAAGACACAACCATGATGGTGATTGGTACATTACATGCAAAGTTATGGGATTTTAAGCATTAATATTGCAGCCCTTTTGTAAATTCAACATGGCCACCATCCGGGAAATTTGAAATTACCAGAATTATATTCCCTGATCATAAACACATATACATGGACAACGAAAATCATGATGATTGAAGCACATTGTATCAATGTATGTGATTTAAAAAATCCAAAGCCGCCGCCATAGATGACATCTGAAATTTTGAAAACGAATTTTAAAATATACATACTTCAAATATACTAAAAAAAAACAAAAGTGTGAACTTTCTCCACAAAAAAGTTACGAACAAATATATGGAATGAGACTCATTACTATATCAAAAACACATATGCACCAGTCATTTCAACTTGCCACTCCATAAATATAACCTAAAGTTAGAAAACACATCTACAACATAAAGCGGTATGACAATCAGATGTTGGTGCTTCCGGCAATCACCACATCAGACATGACAATTCAACCGAAGCTGGTGAAAGTAGACTCAGTAATTTGGAGAACACGCATAGCTCAACGTTGATATTGCTGGTTCCATTTATTGTTTATATCATTCATATTGATAACCTATAGTTAAATCTACATCTTCAAAAATCATCGGCACCATATTACATTTTGTTGCATGGTTCACTCATACACTTGTCATATATGTGTCATTTTGCATACACTATCACCGATGTTTAAACCATGCTTGCTGTATAGCTATTGATTATTTTTGATGGATCGTCTGTCACAAAAATGGACATTATTTGGTTATAATTCACAAGTGTTTAGTTTGTTGTACATTTCTTTTTCCTGCTCTACGGGCTTTATTTATGTATATTACACTCAAGTAACTTGGGTTTTGCATGTTTCAGTTAATATGAGCTTTTAGGAAAATAGGAAATTACCATGTTTGAAAATGCTATTGTGCAGATAAGACAAACGATGTGAGCGAGTCTACGTTGTTGTCAATACGTTTTATGTTTACACAACCAATATGTTGTTAGTAGTAATGTAAAAATAATTATATCCTAAATGTACAACAAGCTGTATTAAAACTGTATTTATAATGTTGCTCTTTTTTGTTCAGTATTGAATCTTCATTTAAACAACTTGAAACTATTTAACATTAATGGAAGGTCTTTTAAGTGATGTAATTTTGTATCCGTAGCAAGTAGTCAATAATTTACTCAAGCTATAAACTTCCCAATAATTTGATTAAAGAATATTTAAATTCAATATATACATATTGTCAATATCTGAAAATAAAGTAGCTCTCACAATATCATTCGAGATGTTGAGCCTTGTCAACATCCTATTTACCGGAAGTTGACTTAGCGAGTTATATTTTCGTACGACCTATTAGTGAATAATTGGGTTCCCAGTGTATGTAATGTATTTTAACCTTGAGGTAACGGAGATGAAAAAATCAACATTTGCATTTTTCAACTCCTTCCAATGTGACGTTATCATGGTCAGCTTGCCGTCCGATTACGATATTCTGCTACTGCCAGATAAATTGTCTTCCTACACTAGGATGTTAAAATAATGAGGTAATTTACATAATCTTGCTATCCAAGTTCCTTCAGGAACATAGTGGAGATAAATTATCTCAACATCATGATATATTTGGAATTTGCCGCACTTTTAGAGATTGCAGAATATAAAATGTTTGAACGGTATAGTTTGCAACTCGTAAAATTAACAACTTATATATTTTACATGATAGGGCGATCCACAATACTGAGATGTACGTTTCTATCGCTAATTAACAATTTATATATTTTCGTTGCTTTTGGATGAAATTGTTGGTCGATGTTGGATGTTTTTGGTTGATGGTGGATTATTGTTGGGTTATTTTTATGTTTTTGGGTGATGTTGTATAATTTTGGGTGATTTTTGATGATTGTGAGTGATTTCATGTTTAGCAAGCACACGTTAGCAATGTAAAAGACCATGTCAATGGCTATTGAGAGAATTTATCCCCCTTTTGGAAGGGGAGAGCGGTACATTTGTTACAGTACTATGCGGATGATTCCATTTTATTTGATCCGTACCAATGTTACATTAGCGTCGTAAAATAACTGAAACTATAACTACAACTATTATCGCACATTTTCATGCTTTAACTTATTTGAGAAGGCCACGGGAGCCTCTTTGAATTTAGATAATACATGTTTTTCCTTTTATTTTACAATTTGGCCCATGTGTCATTCCGAGATGATGATGTTTTTACTAAAAAACAATTATTATGAAATGTGAAAACCGAGTTAGTTTCTCGGAAGGTAGTTTCGTTTGGAGCATGGTTCTGTTGGTGTATGTTTATACATAGTTGACTGTAAGGTGAAAACCTTGTTTATGAAGCCTTTACACCCGATTTGTGTAAATTGATGTATATTTTACTTTGCTAGGTATTTTCTATCCAATAAACTTCGTCGTTTCTGCCTTCATGTTTTTTATATTTGTTTCTACCACTTCCGAGGTTAATATATACATCGTATTATCAGACATGCGATCATGAGCACGATCCTATTTTCCCATGGTTGTGCAAGTAATACATATTATGACCCAATTTCATTAACGGTAGCTGATTTATCATGGAGCTATTCAGGACATTGAAGATGAAGCACCGAGTTTAATCATCTCGACCTCGGGACGTGGACACTCGTACTTTGGGAGAGGTTGATTGTCTGAAGTCATCTAAAATAACATATGCATCAAGTTTGATTTGTTTGTGTATTTTTTTCTAAAAAAATATTTAAAAAAAAATAAATAATCTGATTTATTTAACCGTTTAAATTAACCCTTAATATTTCAGGGAAACCGGAAGTTGATTTTGTTTACCGAACGTGTTACTATTCTCCATGTAAACATCCCACCAAAGGAACCTCCTAAATTATTGAAGTAAGATGTGTGTGTGTGTGTGTGTGTAAGTATTGGGTGTGAAATACAGCTACCCTTTAACTTCAATCGGCTGCTGAGTATGCACGTTAGTTTTATCATCTAAAGTATACATTTTCGAACGCAAACTATCTCTTCATATGCCCAATGTGTACACAGCATAGGAAATATATATGCCATTACCTCAAAACTGTAAAAAAAACTAATATTTCTCTATATGGTAATGAGCATAACGTGAACATGAAATATGATGTATAAATGGATTTTCAAAACAGAAATAGAAGAAGGCAGTAACTACAAACCACGGTTTTGTTTCTTTGAAAAATGTTACAGTTACGAATAATATAAGAAAAATTGGCTCGCTGCCAGAGCAAAGGTCTAAAAATCCAAACATGGATGATGTTCTTATGTATCATTCACATAAATATGGGATGAATTGGTCACTTATATGTACAGTTACATCTGTCATTCAATTTAGCCAATTAGAGGCATGAATGGTTACCATGGAAACAAAGTTGAAACTTTGGTACGTTTTTAGGAACTAGTAAACATAAATTATGTAATGGTATGTGACACACAGCAATTTATGTAGGGTAAAGTTGTGTAAACTTAAATACAAAATGATGTACAAAAACCACCAACCCCCTTAATTCTCCACCCCTCTTTCTCTTATAATTCGAACCCGTGCGACAGGTTAATTATATCACTTACAAAATATTGTTTGATTGAAGGGAGAATATATCAGCTGACACACCCATGCTCCAATTTCTTGTAAAAGAGTATGTCGACTAGGAATATTATAAAACATGATTTTATTTGCTGCTAATTCGGTCGAATTGAATCCATGTAATTATCACAGTCAATGAACTTGCACATTAATAGGACGATGCTTATAATTATGGTTATGTCATCTCAAATCAGTCTTGCTTCAATGAAGGTACGTAATTTCACTGGACAAGGTGAGGAGGAAAGGAGGGGATCCTTACTTTAACATCTTAAAGATGAAAGGGCCGCTTGGTTACAATTGTGGTCATCAGTTTTTTTATTAGATCAGTGACAAAGCATGAATAACAAATTAAGATGTAAAGTTGGGACGATAAAACAATTCATGCATGGTTTCTTGTAATCTCATGTTTTTACCTAGTTCAGGCTACTTCTAATTAACCCATAGAGTTAAACAAAGTGTGCAAACTGCACAAGTAAATTAAATTCCTCTGAGGTATGTCCAACACGGCAGCCCTCATCCACTAGTAGAGCGAGTTGTCCACAACAGTAACCGACAAGCGCCAATACGAGTTCCACTTCATGGAACGCTGGTCCTCTATCCAACCAGAGAAACTCAGATAGAGGGATCAACTCAGCGGACAGCGCGACCATAAAACTAAAACCCCCATATTCATATGTCCACTCATCAGAGGGTCACAGAGGCTTGTCTGATACCATAATATGGGAGTAACTGCCAAGTCGAAACTGTGATATAACATTCTCGAATCTGAAGAAGAATTCCACGTACATCTCCCACACAATGAACATAATTTATCTCTCGGAACACATATAACATTTAACCTGTACCCGGAGCTATTGACGTTCTAGCCATTATTAAAAACATTTTCTGTAACCAAACAATTATATATGGATTGAGATGGACGTGTTGTTCAATATCTCCGTTCCTACCTCGATACCCTTCCCACCTTCCCTTTCCTGCAAGCATTGCATTGTGGCGCATGGCATTCACGTCCATCGTTTTTACATTCATGCGGTGACAGTGATGTTTTTCTTGGCTATCAGTCTTAATGTACCCAATGCTACAATGCCATCAGATGTTTGCCGACAATATAGGTAAGTCTGAATTCTAGGCGCAGTCATTGCGCCCCAAGTTGACGTAGATGGACCCACTGATAGAACGCGTTTTTCAGGGAATATGTCACTCCCACTTATGACATCTTTCCCAAAAAAATGTCAATTGTAGGGATTAACCAAATTGAACATTACAATAGCATTCAGGGTTTCATTTAACTTCAAGAATTATGCAGCATCGACAGCTTTTTTGTTCACGCTATTGAACTCCTTAGAGACATAGCCTATACAACGACGATATAGGCTTTTTTTTGATACGCGTAGTTTTTCGATGATTCGTCTTGAAGCTACATTATTTGGTAGGGCTGATCTTTTCTCACGTAAACCATTTCGGTTTCTTCGAAGAATGGGGTCCAAGTGAGGTGTTATACGGTTAAGAAGAAGTGGGTTGTAGATATGAGAAACGCTGACTGAAAAGGTAATACTTGTGATTCCAGGCTGGTGGAATTAAGCCGCCTTTCTTTGGAAGAGGTATGATACCAGATATGGAGAAATCGGTATGTTTGTTGCAATTCCGTGTCTCGTTGCCGAACATGAGGATCTCTTCAGAGAATAGTTCGTGCTTCCATATGAAGGCAGGGATATTTTCAGGTCCACTTGTGTTGAACGTTCTGGTCCTTTTGGTGACGATTTGTAGTTCATTCATTAAAAGGGTACTCTTTTGATGGGTAATTTAGTGGATGTTTTGTTGTCGTATAATGGATCACTCAGATGAACTGACTGCTGGTCAGCATTACCAAGGAGCTTACTGAAGTGTTCATACCAGGTATTTGTCCGATCTTCTGGAGTTTTATCTTTGATCTTTATAATAGGTGAAAATTTCTTATTAGTAAGTTCTCTAAGAACATCACATGCTGTTGTGCATTCTTCAGTTCAGCTGTTTTGATCTTGAGATGTTCATCGAGAGTTCTGGTGTAGGCCTCATAAAGAACATATTTAGCTGCATTCAGTCTTGCTTGATAATCTCTGGTAGGTTGAGTATAATGGGTTCAGAGACTTTATTGAGCACGTTCTTTGCCTCTATAACCTCAGCGCTGTTAGAGATGAGCTGTGCTTTCTCTTCATTGGTAGAGTTTCAGTACGATTTAATTTGTAGCAGCTGCCATGTGAGTGTATTTAGCACTGATATATGTGCTGTTCTCCAAGGCATAGTAGAGGTAACGAAGATCAGTTTTGATATATTTCCGTCCACTACCTGAATGGACGGTTCTGAAACTTTATGTTAGCAGATATTAGATTGAACTGTTGCAGAAAATCTGACAGATGTCTACCATTCATGTTACAATAGCTTTGTAGCTTTATGAAAGGCGAATCATGCCTTATCAGGTCCAAGTTGTACATTGAAGTCGCCTGCAATAATAAACAAGTAATGTGCTGGAACAGATCAAACACCCGAGGACAGACCCATGTGGAAATTCACAGCGTCGGGCTTTTGCTTGTATTCCTTGGAGTGTAGGAACACTAGTAGTTGTCAATAAGCGTCAGTCACTATATGCGCTCGCTGTGTTTAGCAATGTTTTGGTATGTTTTCAGTGCTCTTAGCTACAAAAGAAAACAAACATCTGTGATGGTAGAATTCATGTTCTCAGCCGAGGCTGTAACGAGCGTGTAAGAGTTAATAATCTTCTGAAGAAGCGCGTCTAGATGGTATATATTGTATGACCTGATAGTGGCATGGGCTTTAACCATGGTGCGATTACGTTGTGTCTTAATGATAATATTGGTTTATGTAGTATTATGAAAGTGCAACATTTTCAGACACCCTTTGATTTCAGGACTTATCCTTTAGCATTTTACCATTTTATAAACGTTTACTCAGATACATAAAGAAAATGGGGGGGGAGAAATATGGTAAAAATGTCATATTGTCTGACTATTCCATATGGTTTGTTGTAGTGGTACATTTCAAGGATGCGACAATACACATGATGATATACCAGTAATGTTATTTTGATCCCACAACATCCCCATTGTTTATTTTTGGCGGGGATGATTATGACGGGGGATTTCGAGCTCATCTGCCATGTCTAAGCAAATCGTCGCGACATCATGATCACATTTGGATATGCCTAATTATGTTACTATATCCACATCAATACAATATACTTCAGTAAATGATATTCAAATTGTTGAGATGGAAGCTACAACTGATGTTCAATATCTGAAGTATAAATACTACCACTAACTATTGAAAATAGTAATCATATGCAAACTACAACAACAGTTCATTCCTCTAATGCTTTGCGAATTTGTTTGTACATGTACTGTATGTTATTGCACTGAACTGTACAATATATCTAACCATATGCTTCACCAACAAACAGTAGATGTGAGCATTTCACCATCCTCTCATCCATTGTTTCACACATCTGTGTTGCATGAATGGAATTGTCACGTAATGTACTGGTAATCGACGTTAGCAATGTATCATGTCAGTATTAGTTATTCCATTTTGGCTGATGATTAAATTGACAACAAGTAGGTAGTCATGGAGAACATGAACACACTCCATGACATAATAAATGATTTAAATCAGTTGAATCACCAATTGAACTGACATCCATTGAAGAAGTGTAGCTTTCCAGTCATAAACAGTGTATATGTGTCTGAAGGTATATAGTGATAGAAAAATATGCAATGAGAGAGAATCTGGATGATTCCATGTTTTATTCTGTATGCAACAAATGCAAAGCCGGACAAGTATGATATTTATTGGTGTCTGTTATTCAAAGAAATTGTTTTCCCTTCATTTGACCATCTCCCTCCTTGACTTCTCATGTCCCGGTAGACATGGCTTTGCCAATATTTAAAAAATCATGTAAATAAACTAACACTAGCCTACTGTATAACAATGAAAATGACAAGATTACCAGTGATGTGGGTGCCTTGAGACCGCTCTCGGACTCGAGACCACATTTTGTTGGTGCTGGTCTCATCTCTCCAGGTTTCGGTCTCAATTCCTCGGGTATTGGATCTCGATCTCGGTATCGAACTATATGGGTCTCGAAAATCAGCCGCTCTTGAAAAACGAGACCAGTAAAATGTCTTACTTTGTACAGCCATGAAAAAATGAGAAACACTAAATATTAATCGGTGGGTGGGGCTGCCGATGGAAGAGTAGGTACGATATCATATAGTTCGTAAATAGTGTATGATACTTCCAGAACGGTTAGAGCAGACGTGATACAACAGTTTAGCATGTTTACCCCATAGTCTCTGTTCCTTCCAGTGTATCCGTCAAATTACTAATCTCATTGGGGGCAATTTGGAGAGGAACGTATTCAAACCGATCGGATCAACAACCGCCCCGCCGGTTACGACACTGAGCATGGGTTAAGTCACATTTTCCAACCCAGCCCACAGCCCCACTTTTTAGATGGGGTCGCAATGTATTAACCCCAACGTACATTTGGTATCTCGAAGTTATGCTACTTTTTAATTGTTCAATAGCCACAACACAATATTGTTAGTAAACCTGGTACTAAAATACTAGATTCGCGCGCATACACATTTCTATATTAGTCAGTCTTTGCTTACAGTTGATAAAACAAGTTGCTAAGTAACATGAGCGAGAGAGCGACTTTTCAACTACCGAAATTTAATTTTGTTTCTAAACTTTCTCATTTGACATTATATACTTAAAGATTGCTCTTAGTTTCCTTTCATCTGATATCATCTTTTCAGAACTTGGAATATATTAGGTGTTTGGAAAAAATACGTGCGCGTTTACAAAAACAATTATCTGGGTTTCCGCGACCTCACCCCAATCTTCACAACAGTGTTTTCCCATGAACCCCACTAGTGGTGTTGTGAAATGGGGGATGTGGTGGGTAGGGTATTTCCTCAAAACATGGGGGTGACACCACTAGTGCCCTCTGTTTCCTGTAGCACAAGTTCCATTCAAGATGAACAAGAGTATGGGATCAGGTACCAGATAAGCACCATCAATTAACTGACTTAAAGGCATATAAACAGGAGGAGGTGGTAAAATAGCAATCTTTTTCGCCTGTTTAATTTTCGCGTGCTTCGCATATACACAATCCTTATTTCCACCGTACACATGTACTATATGCATCGTGTTTGTATTACGATGTACCGAAATACTGTAGCTGCCCAATGTTAATCACACAAATATTGTGCCTCCACCACTTCTGGTGAAGTCTGGTGACGTCACTGATGCCCTACCGGTTACAATATGCGGTTCCATCCCGTTGTAGCTTGCTGCGCTCGCAAATTGCCTTCATCTAACTTAACAACCAATCTTATATTTAAATTTGATTCGCCGGTCAGGAATACAATTTAGCATTGTACGAAGGGACGTGCCGTTTAGGCTTCATGCATACTTTATGACAAATTAGGCTGGCACAAGAATCAGTGGGTCATTTGTTTGGCAAGTGACTATATGAAGATAAATCACCATAACACGGCTAGTTTAACGAAGCAAAGCGATGAAGTAACATTGTTAACTAAGTTGACTAAGTTATCAGCAATAACTAATATGTAGTTTGGGCTATGAAATGAACAAAACAGTGGACATATTTTCGCGTGCTTGGGTTGCTAGACAATATATTATTCCGCAATATGAGAACACGGCTGAGAAGTCAGATTTTGTTTCCATAGAGTGACATATCTCCCAATCCCGAGGAAGGTGTACAACATCAAAGTATAATTGGTAGTCCCAGTATTAGTATAAACATTGAGGTCTCGGTCTCGAAATGTTGGATCAGGTCTCACTCTCCCACTGGGTCTCAGTCTCGCACCACAAGTTCTCGGTCTCGACTCCAACACAGATGGTTACCAAATATGTGTCTCATTTAAATATGTACATTATAGAGTGTATTCAATAATACGTTGTGTCATCCTTAGTTACCGCCGAACAACGTGGTATACAATGTACACGCTGTGTGTACACTATATATGTAATACCATTTATTAACGAATATAAGGACCACAATGCTACTTCACAATGTTGATACGGACCATAATTATAATCACAGTATAACAAAACACAGGTGCATTTGGCAACCCGCTAGACATTATTTTAACGTATACCAGAGTTATAGTTTACTTAATGTAATCATGAATCTGCAATGTTTTACCTAGTTGCACATCTATATTTTGTTTAACTTAAACTTATAGAAATTTGATGAAAGCGTGGACAATTTTCGTAGAGGTACCTTTACAAATT
>WXZC020000665.1:0-11225 GCA_011317855.2 Paelopatides confundens
TCCAAACTAACTCAATATATTTTTGAAATAAGGGGAAACACCACCAAGTAACATGTGTAACAATATAGACAATAGCCTACTGTATTTTATCTTTGAATCAGCCATGTGGGAATTAGCTGAGTAAACAGTACCGTCGAGGCAAGGCAGCTCAAAGTGAAACGGCATGTCGGGTTGGAGGTTTTATTACAGCACTTTTTCCATGAAAATGCGGTATCGGATTGCTGATTTAGAAGCACTAGCATCAACATAGTTTCATAACATCAGAGATAAAATACAGTAGGCTATTGTCTATATTGTTACACATACTATTTGGTGGTGTTTCGCCTTATTTCAAAATATATTAAATTAGTATGGAGTATGACGTGGATATACTTGTGTTACATGGCTTAGCGTTTTGTAAGGTAACACTCTGGAGAGACATTAATTGTGTGGTAGTAATGAGGCTCTCAATAAATAATGTTGGACAAAGTTTAATGAAGGGTTAGGGCGATTTCATCTTTACATGTGCACTCTTGTATGGAAATAATGTTGACAGACTTTACCAGGAATTTCATGTGTGTCATATATTACTGGAAAGGTACAACAATTAACTCAGAATATCGCCAGATCCTATGTTAGCTTAATGCTGCCTTTGTTTAGCTTACCAATATACCAGTTATCTCCACATAATCTCTTAATTGCCAAAAACCTCCCGATCTCTGGACGCATGAGCTCTACAACAATTTTCATGGCAGATCTACCTGCATGCCATAGCCTAGTTTGCATGTAAGAAGGGTGGATGCTGTTATTGTCATTTACTCATTTGGTGGACTGGTTAGGCTAATTATTCATCTGGTGGACATTGTTATTAACTGGTTAGGTTAATTACTCATCTGGTGGATGTTGTTATTGTTATTAACTGATTAATTTAATTACTCATCTGGTGGACATTGTTATTGTCATTAACTGATTAATTTATTTACTCATCTGGTGGATGTTGTTATTGTCATTAGCTGATGAGGCTAATCACTACATTTAGGGTGACAAGGAATACTTAGAGCATATGTGATACTGGTTATTTGAGTGAATTTGGTTGAAAAATGGAATACAGTTATAAAATTTTAACAACGAAATGGAACAAGCTTGGAATGATGGCTGCATGACTCATCGAAAAATAGGCTGTTGATGGTTTCACTACCACTTCGCAGTAATGGTGTCATTCATAGCAACATCAAACCCAGAGGCATGGAGAGTCTGAAAAATTACAAAAGGTCACACCAGAATGTACAAGATTTTGTGCAAATTGTATTTTATTGTAGAAGGCCATACATACTGTACAAATCATATTCTTGGACTAATCATGCTGCAATCAGTGCCATGGAGGCTACCAATAGTCAGTTGTCCAAATTTGGCGATGGATTCAAATAATACCACTAATAATGCCCGTAAACGCTTTTTTTTTACTTTTCAATCAAAATTAATTCCAAACACGTTTAGGCTAGACTATTTTCACAAATCAGTTTAGGCTAACAAAGTTACATTGATGAAAGCTACGCCTAAGTGGTTTTCATTCAGCTTGGCTGGGTTTACAGTATGTTTTTTGGCCAATAAAACTGCTATAGGCATTCAAAATTGATCCTCATCTCTACGTAGCCTAGGCAAGCGTTAAATATGACATGTTATTCATCAAGCCGATAGGCTAGACCAGGCCTAACTTAATTCATCATTTTGGGTTGGAGGGCCAAATTCAAGAAGTTGTATTTTCCATATTTTTAGTTAGGCTAGCACAATGGTACATTATTTCAGAGAAATTAGATATGTGATTTAATCCTTTGGCTCCTTAAATGTGTGGTCACAAATATACAATAATACTACACTGGCTAGTAATCAAACCAACACACAATGATTGGAATACAGGAGGATATCTTGTCCTATGGAGAAAGCTGAAGGGTTCTAAAAATATTATTTTGAGAATGACATATTCACAAAATTCAGTCATTGAGTCACAAAGATCTGTGGTATCGGGTACCAGGGAAAATGCAGGAGAGCTACTCGTATTGACTCAACTCGAACTGAAATATAAATGACTTGACTCGTTACAACACTGTATAGTAGTAGTTCATCCTGCATAGTAACCATATGCAGGATGAACATTACATCACACTCCATGTAGGTGTTCTTTAAGAAACCTCAAATATCAATCATAAGCCACCAAGATTCTGCAACAAACAAATTTTAAATGTCATGAGGGTTAACAGACCAATATAAAACCTAGCTAGCACTACTCTCACCATCTTCATACACATGGGCCCTGGTTACCACTAAATGAACAAGATACCATAGTAACTGATTACTTACCTGCATATCTTTGTTATACTTGTAATCCACTTTGTTCCCATTAACAGTGACTTCTATCGGAGAGTGCCCTACCCCATATATCGAGAGCTTCTGAAGAGTCAGCTGATATGATTGGCTGTATTCATTGTGGATGACTTTTGATGTTAACATGTTGCCAGATGAAATTTGAAACATCAATGAGATAAATTTCCCATTCTCTAATGTATCTGCAAAGATAAAAATAAGTATTCCAAACTACCATGGAAGATGCAAAGTTCATTCAGTCAGTAAATATATTAAATAAAATAAACCTATCACTGACAATACCAAAAATGTACGACATAGTAAACCACGCCTTTTTTTGCGTTCATCCGATGGCTCTGTTGTAGTTTGCACATCAGGCTTGTGGAATTTACTCCAGAGATTTATGCCCGCAAGCCATGGAGAAGGCTGTAAAAATATATCAGATGCTGCATGCGCCACATACCTTAAAAATAAGGCTGACTGATGTTTTTCTTAATGGATTAATTAAAAGTGAATGTTGAAGGAATGAATTTTACATTTTAGAGGTTTGCCTTTTTGGAAAACAGAGCTATCTAGTTTTACAAGTTCCCCATGAGCTTTAAAATGCATTTCCCAGCTGCCATTAAAAGCAACAACCCTTCTGAATAACAATAATAATGTGTGAGTGTACGTACACATTGACAAGGTGACATTCTATGACGGACTGACCCCTCTTGTTTTCATAGAGCACACTGAGATGAATTTTATGGGTTTACTGTCAAACTGGCATTCCATTGATTTTGTAGGAAATCCAGTCATTAATTCAGCCATTGATTTAGCCAATTTCTTATTGTCGTTTACTGGATATTCGTGTGCATGGTTTTGAGCATCTGAGGATAGAGTACATGTATCATTGATACTTGTGTGATTGTAAGGGGTGAACAAAATTAGCGCCCGAACGAACTTCAGTCCTCTCAGTATGTACATTATCATTTCATGAACTTTCAAGAAAATATTGAAATATATTTTTATTAATAACTATATTGTTTGTAGACTAAGATATCTGCCAACTATATTCAGTTGCTATGGTGATCCGTGTTACTCACCAAGACTATCACCATCATCCCAGTACAGGGAACCTTCTGCCTTTCCAGTCTTTGGTTCAATAGCAGCACGTAGTTCAAATCCATTCTGTCTACTGGCATATGTTGTGGTATTTGGTTCCTGAAGTGGTAATATACTGCCCTCTCTGATGTGAAGATTGAGTTTTTGAATCGGGGCATCAAGGTTAACCATTGTTGTCACCTTCATTGATAAAGCTGTTCCCTAGAATCACAAGGATAGAAGAACGATTCCTTCAGAACTGAGAATGTGAGTTTAATGATGTATAAATGTTTTAGATTATCCAGCTTAAAGCAGATCTATAGATAACGTTTCATTACTAAAATTACCATATTCTACTGTTTTTGGTTAATTGTCATTTTTTCAGCTCCTGCTACAAAGTTAACACAAATTGCGATAGTTTGTTATAAATACTTTTCATTGATTGAAAACAAAATTAGGTGGGGGAGGGGAGGGGGTTCTATTTAATTTGGGAGATCAATCACCCCCTTTCTGTTCTGTGATGGGAGACATGTCCCAAAAACAAATGGCTGCTTTAATGATTATGTTGCTATAGTGATTGAGTTCTGTAGTCCTGTGAAGGAACACTTCCATGGTCTGGTAACTTATTGACGATGACAGATACATTCCAATTTCCTTTTGTGGCACATGTTCATTAATATGTTGTGCCAGTCACTTTGGAGGGGGGTGGATTGTGGTGTAGGAGTTACATAACTTACAATGGTAAAGCAGTACATTAAACCCAATGGAGGGAGGTAGTAGGGCTGGGGGTAAGTGTTACAATACTTATATAATTGGGCTAGCTGAAAATTCAGAACATGTCCGTAGAAACACAACCTTATTTTTTTGGCTCATAGCACACAACCTTATTTTTTTGGCTTCAATCAGTCAGCGGAGTCAAGTCCTGTATGGTCTTGTCCAGATTCGACAATGTTTCATGGATTTTTATGAAAGTTGGACCTAATGTTCCTTGAGTAGTGGGTTATTGTCTGGAAAATACTTCCTTCTCCCATAGACATTTATGAATTTTTGCAAATGTTGCTCATAATTATTATTGTTGAGTAGTGTCCAAAGTAATCAGAGCCATTTTGGCCAACTGTTAGAAACATGCAACATACAACCTGCTCCTACAGTCTGTGTGGATTTTTGCAAATGTTGCTCAATTTATTGTCAAGTAGTGGTCCATGTAGGGTGTTCAGAATTAAGGGCCATCTGGGCCCTTTGTTAGAAAACATGCAAATTGCTTCTCATATCAAAATCGCTCCATTTGGCGTCTCCGAAGGCTATGATCATTGATTTCATACAAAATCGGCGGAACACCTCTTTGACAGCAAACCCATAAAACTGTCGCTCAATGACAGTCGTAAATGTGACATTGCTACTGCACACACACAGATTCCTAGTGTTATCCTGAAGGATTGTAGATTTTTAATAGCAGTTACAAAGTACACTTTATGGTGTAAATTTAGTGATGGGGATCTTATTAGGATTTTTGCAAAAGTTCAGAATCATTGTTTGTCATTTTGTGTATTCTGGAATCTGAGTCTAGGGTCCATTAAGAATACATGCAAAAAAGTTTCTTCTCCCAGAGTTTTGTATGGATAATTGCCAGAGTGTTCAGGAATTTAATGTCAAAGGGTCATTTAATTTGGGCCAATTGTTAGAAAACATACAAAATACTGCTCCTACGTGGCAGTCTTGCATGGGGAATTGAAGGTTATATCGGGTCATTGCTTTCAAATACTGAAACTGCGTCTTGCATAGGATAGATAATTGTTGAATAGTGGTTCATATGTGTTCAGAAAATATGGGGTCAAAGGTTATGTTGTGGCTTGTGCACCCACATGGCTTGAAATATACAAGTCTCAGAATACTTGAGTTTGAAAGATGCACACCTCTGCTTTTAAGTCAAATTTCAATTGGGTTCATTAGCAGATGACACTCCCGGTATGAGCATCTACACCTCCGGGCCAAATTTGGCCCGCAGGGCCATTCAATCTGGCCCGCATAAAAAAGGGAACGGGGAAAAATATGTTTTCAATATGAAATTGATGAATTTGTTCCGATAAAGTGGAAGACTAACCAGAAAAGCAAAAAATGCATTTAGATTTTGAAGATATATATGTTGGAACAGTATGCATGATCATTTACAGTAAAATGAAAGATAGTTTGCACAATATTGTACTTGATATGAGAGACCTACATGTTATGTAAACATCCTGTCCAAGCAAGTTCCCCTTCTTGAAATACAAGATTTTCACATTGTGACTTCTGCTAACCACACGTGACCCTTGACCTCAATAAAAAAACAATAGGCATCTGTGGGTCATCCATGTGCAATGCACATATGAATGATAATTTTCCGAGCTTCCATTCTTGAGATGTCGTATTTACAAGGTTTTCACATTTTCCCCTTTGGTGACTTAAAAATGACCTCCACAAAGTGATAGACTTCTTGTACTTATTATGGGTCATCCACAAGCAATGTGTACAAGTTTTTGGTAAAATGACCATTGACTTTCACAAAAAAGCAATAGGATTCTTGTACTCAACATGGAACATCTACATACCTATTATGAGAATCCCCAAGCTTCCCTTCTTGAGATATCGTGATACTGGTGACCTCAAATGACCTTTGACCTTCACAAACAGTAATATGCTTCTTGTACTTATTATGGGTCATTCACATGCAATGTATGAGATACCTTGTTTACAAGGTTTTGACATTTTGACCTCTGGTGACCTCTAATGACCTTTGAATTTCACAAAAAACAATAGGATTCTTGTACTCAACATGGAACATCTACATCGTGTTTACAAGGTGTCCACATTTAACACGCCCATGACCTCAAATGACCTTTGACCGACACAAAAAGTAATAGGCTTCTTGTACTCATTATGGGTCATCCATATGCCATGTATGAAATAAGTCCATGATTCCCTTATTGAGATACCTGTTTACAAAGTTTTGGCATTTTGACCTCTGGTGATCTCAAATGACATTCGACAATAGGATTATTGTATTTATTATGGGTCATCCACAATGCAATGTATGAAGTAAGTCCATGCTTCTCTTAATGAGAACATGGCGACCTCAAATGACCTTTGAATTTCACAAAAAAAAACAATATGCTTCTTGTACTCAACATGGAACATCTACTATACATACCAATTATGAGAATTGCCCAAGCTTCCCTTCTTGAGATATCGTGTTTACAAGGTTTTCACATTTTGCGTGCTGGTGACCTCAAATGACCTTTAATTATGGGTCATTTACATGCAATGTACGAGATAAGTCCATTCTTCTCTTATTGAGATACCTTTTGGCATTTTTACCTTAAATGACCTTTGACTTCCCTGAAAAACAATGGGCTTCTTGTATATAATATGGGACATATACTGTGAGAATTGTCCATGCTTCCCTTCTTGAATATCATACAAGCAAGGTGTCACATACGCCATAATGACTGCAAAGGTTATGATTATCATCAAAACCAAAAACTTACCCAATGCTTCAACCAAAACAGTGTTTTTTTTTTAGTAGGGCCGACCACGCGCCGATCTAACAATCCGTCACCAAGCAACTGTCAATCCATGCCAAAGATTGTTATTCTGAGCATGACATGTATAGAAATACATGTAATTATGCGGTACATCAATTTTGCTTAAAATCGATCTAAAGGTAAATTCACCTTCCCTTGTTGATTCTTTTCGGCCCACAAGATCCACTTATAAAAGTAATTTGGCCCTCCGGACAAATTAATAAAGAACCAAAGATCTACACCATTGGTGACCTAGTTTATGAAAATCCACTTACATTGTAAAAATCATACCAGACACCAGCAGGAAACAGAGCAGCCAGGGTCTGGACCCCTGGGTCCATGACAGGACTAATCATCAGGGATGATCCCCACATAAACTGACGGTCCACTGGATACGTGGCAGGGTCTTGAGGGAACCTGCAAGAGAAAAGGACTCATGGTTGAAAAGTATCTGCCAGACGAGACTTCTATAGGCCTGTACAAACTCGGCGGATGAATATGACATAACAGATATTATTACACACTGAAGGAAACTTTTGCTGTGCATTTTGTATTGGGATACTGAGGAACCAATGTCACCTGTTTGCATACATGGCTAATGATGTAAAGAGAATTTTGGTCTTTGTCCATTCCCATAATTTATGAGCATATAATCGGAAATAAGCATCCAAAATGGGGTTATGTATTATTCTCTATCTACCAGAGAAGGTAATATCATCCCTAAAGTCGCCCTTTAAAAGAGATTTCGGTCACATACCAATGAGTCTTTTCTGTTTTAAAATACATGTTGAAGAAGAAATTCTTCCGTAAACCCCAACAATTTTCAATGGTGTTCGATACTGGATGAATTCCAAATCCGCTTTAATTTATCGATAATTTCATCAATAGGCTTAAATGGTATCAGCTAATGACCATCAGAAAAAAATTATCGCCCACTAAAATGGTCACGACCCATACGTTCTTCCGGACTGCTGGTTTAAATGTCTCCTGATTGAATCAAGCTAGTCCTGAGGGTTTGACTAATTTTGCTAAGGCTAACATATTCCTTCACTAGATCAACAGAAAGGTATGGTCATTACTCAAAGAAGAGTGGTCTAGCAACAGTGGTACCATTCTGATGTGCTGCTGCAAATAAGGTGTAGAGATGAGGGAGGAGGAGGTATCTGGTCATCAATGTGTCCCTGATGATGCCCTGAGAGGAATTACTCCATGCTGCTGGGTCTTGATCCTGTCAAAAGATCAAAGATTAAAGAGGTTGGTCGTGAAATTGGTCAGTTTTAAATAAACTTGTTGTTTGCAATGTAACCTCTACCATCACATAATAACCCGAGCACACAATATATACTGTTTGTTGCATTAGTGTCACAACTAATGTTTAAAACTTTGAGAAAGTATGTTATGTTTCAAAACCAATTAACCATAGCAGGTACTTAGCCAAGCCTACTTTGCATACAAGAGTTGGGACAGCAGTTGTTATTGTCATTTAATAACTGGTAAGGATAATTATCAGCAAATATTTATTTCAGTATACTTTTGGGCAAAATAAATACCCATAGTATACAACTGTTGTATGGAACATTACACTTGTTAAAGGAAACTTGTGTGTAGCTATTTTGGATACTGATCTCCCCCATTGACTATTATTTTAAATCTGCAATCCCTATTTTGTAAGAGAAATGCAACAATCAAGAAGGTCCAAAATTTCAGACTTGAACGAGGCTGTCAGTATTTTGGCTGTTGACTTTTTATCCTGTTGGTACTGTAAGGAATTCAAGTAACAAAATGCAAATGTGAGAATGTTGAAATATTTACAAAAGGGAAAACCAAATAAAGGTTCATCCCCAGGTTACATATAGACTCACGGTAGTGTGGATATTCCTCCAGAATGTCCCCGCCAAAGGTCTTGTAATAAGGTTCAATTACCCAAATAAACAACGCGTCTGCACCAAGGCCATATTATGTTTCAACAAAACTATCTGGAAGTATTCATTGCCTGAAGAACTACTTTTTTCTGTGTAATTGGTTTCTCACAATTAACCCATGGGACCTTAAAGTTTATGACTGTCCTTAACACCTCTCACCAGTGGGAAAATGAGAATGGATTTATTACCATGGAATGACAAGCTCTGTTAATCTTCAGGTTTCTACTCGCTCAAAAAATCCACCGAAACTGTACTCATAATGAATTTAAACTAAGTTGTAATTGGTATAACCACTTCATGGATTTATTTGAAATGCTGAGGTGCCCAATATTATAAATGCAGTAAGTATCCAATGCACTAAAAGTATTATAGATGCAGTAATATTCAATACATTAACAGTATTATAAATGCAGTAAGTATCCAATGCACTAAAAGTATTATAGATGCAGTAAGTAGTATCCAATGCATTGATATTATAAATGAAGTTAAGTATCCAATGCATAAATGCAGTATCCAATGCATAAATGCAGTTATGTATCCAATGCATTAACATTCACAGTAGGACTACACAATATGTCCAGTACACATAGTAATTCACTGTAGATCACTTTAACAACACTTTAATATGACCTTGTAAATCTACAGTATGGGTCTCATTTTAATTCTGATTCAAGGTCTTACCATGAACCAGCTAAACATAATGTGATCGGTCCATTTGGCTTCTCAGAGAGTTTTGACCATCGATTTCATACAAAATCAGTGGAACACCTTACTGACAGCAAAGCCATAAAAATCTCGCTCACAGTGTTCTATGTAAACAAGAGCGCGAAACTCTCGTAAAATGTGACCTTGCCATTGTGAACACATACAGATTTCTAATGTTATCCTGAAGGGTTGTGGTTTTGAATAGCAGTCAGAAAGTACACTTTACAGTGTAAATAACTTTGTTTGTTATACAAATTAGTGTTTCGGATCTTCGAAAACAAAATAGCTTCTGTTTTTCTGAAGGGCCCGTTTTCGAAATGAGATATACAAGTTTACAAATAGTGTTTGCAGGATGCTGTAAAAAAGCTCACTAATCAAAGGACCCACTGGAATTTTATACTCACATGTATATCATGAATTGCTCAAATATATAACCCAGTTAGTCCATTTTACAAAAGTCACTCATACCATTCAGATATGGGTTAAAAGAAATTTAACTTCAATACAAAACAAATTTAATTGTTTGACCATTAGACATTAGACACACTGGGATGAAAGCCTCAATACAGTACAATGGCACCCCTTAGGGAAGGAGCCTGTACAAGCCCGTCTGCCTAGGCACTCCTCTTCCCAGTTGTATTATCTTCTTGGTGAAGGCAGACCATCTTTCATCCCTCAGCCACAAAATATTGGCTGTCATTGTTATCAAAGTTTAGGTTATCTCTCTCTCTCTAACTGTTTTACGTCCGTTTTTCCCATAATTGACGGGGTTAGACGTTCAATGATCTGGTATGATCACCATTTGTTTTGGCAGAATGTTTACGCCTCTGAAGCCCTTCCTGACAGGCAACCCTCATCACAAGGGGGTGGGGGGGGTTACATCCAACTGGCCCAACTCTGATACTTTAACGCCGAGCACCCAGCAGTAGGTCCCTTTTTAAAGTCTTGGTAATGCCTCGGCCAGGAATCTAACTCCCAAACTCCCGCTGCAAAGCGGATGCTCTAACCACTAGGCCACACAGTCTGTGTATAAATAAACAATATTAACTTACAATACACAGGTCAGATCCACAATTAAGGGAATTGTGATTTCTTGAAAATGGATAAAAAGCCCCGAGTTGATGCCATCTCACACAAAGTTCTTCGTAAGTGTTGCGCTGGAAACCACAAATGTCGGCACCGACTAACGGAATGCCAAACATGTTGAAGTTTAAAATTCCTGTCACAGAAAATAGTAAAAGATGAAAAAATATCTAGATAAAATATCTAGACAACAACACATGACTGATTTAAACATATCCTTGATCCAGTTACAATTCACTGTGGAACTAATTATCTCTCACCTAAAACTAACCTAAGCCAGCGTAGTGAAATCTTCTAAAGCTGAATTATTTTCATCCTTGACGTAGCTAAGTATTTCCTTTTTGGAAGACAGGGGCTACCTCATCTTCAAAGTTCCCCTACACTAATCCACAAAACAAATAAAGTCTAACATTTACACCACATGGGAGCTGTAAAGTGGGCTTCCCAGCTGCTATCATGCCAGGCATTTCCCATTACATGTTTGGACCGTCCCTTACCCGACCTGGCAGTAGCAGGTCGGGAAGAGGCGATT
>WXZC020000666.1:0-11218 GCA_011317855.2 Paelopatides confundens
GGGGGGGCACATATTTCTTCGAACCACCATTTTTGGGGGAAACCCCTCTCACCCCTCCCCTTCTTACCTTTTCCATTTTTAATGTAAATGACCTGGGCAAAAATTTAATATGTATTCAAACATTTAAAGCTCCAAATACAAAATGTTCTTATAAGAGAAGGAGACACCCTCTGATTCGATCTCCCCCCTGAAATCACAGCTCCCCTGCCCCAAATTGAACCACAGCCATGGAATTTTAATTCATTTCTTAATTTGCAATATAGCCACAGCCTCGCGTTGAGAGGTAATGGGCAGCAACATCGCTGAGGAATAGGCGTAGATATTTTTAAGAAAAAAAAAGAGCAAATCATTGGGGGAGGGGTGTGTGGGTGGTATTTCCAAAACGTCTTCCCCTATGATGACGCCCTGGGTGTTATATATTGGTACGTATTTGACTTGAATATAAGTCGAATCTTTCCAAATCAGACTGGACCGACTGGTTACTAGTCTAAAAATCTCATCATTATCTTCATTTGATATTCTTTGAGGGGAAGGTAATCCCTTGCCCTTATGGCCTCCACCACTGGTAGCATCCAGTACAGTATTTTTAATGTATTACATACCCATCACAGTGGCTTATTTTTAGTTTCAGTTACCACCCACGCACCGACAGAGCAACAGTTATGAATGCATTTATGTTGATAATATAACCTTTCATGTCAGAAGGGGAAATAACCAAACATACGTTGCATGATCTGAGACATCTTTGTTGGCGAACAATAGTAAACTCAGTTTCATGTCCTGTTTCGTAATTGAATAACACGTCCCCTGTAACAGAAGGTCTTCCTGTTCTATATAGTTAATAATTGTTTCAATGATTCACTACGCGGTCAATTGTGCTGCATATTCATTCGTTTACCAGCAAATCATCTTCATGATTGGTGTCCAGGGGGTGTGGTTAACATAAACTGAGGTAAGTTGACTGGAGCTATCCTCCATATGAAGGAAATGTTAGAATTATTATCGCACAGAATAGAGTAGATGCTGTAAAGATCTAGAAGACAGCTTTGAAGAATATCTTGAACGTAAGTCTTTTTTTCTTTAATCTCTCATAACCAAGCATGTGGAATTAAAACGGTACATACCGAAATAAAGTTTTAAGTTTCGTCTCAGTATGTGTTTATAATATTACTTGAATGTGAATGCATTTTATATATTTCTGTTTATGTGTTGATATTTTGTCAACAACATGACTTACATTTTGAAAGCGTTGTAATGTAAGTTATCCTCTAAGGTTATATAGAAAATGTAATTGATATATTGTGCGCCTTTTGTGCTACGTTATTTTGTTGTCTAAAGTAACGTATTACGTCGCCACCTTAAAACCTATTATGTCGTTGCGTGAAATAAGTAGATTTCTTCAGCTCAAGACTTCTTCTAACCTAATTATACCGTTATCAGTCATTTTGGCATCCAAAGTAAGTCGCCATCTCAACTAATTTTATCGTCTAAACTCATTTTTTCAAAACTCGTTTTGTGAAAGTTATTTCGCCCAAAGTTCTTATGTCGTAACTAATCTTGCCAACAGTTATTTCGCCGTATTAGGAAGAACCGATATGGACGATCCCCATTTCAGTAAATTTACTATGTTGAATTGAATTTATATCGCATAGATAGTCTACCATAATACATTATTTCCATATATACATTAGTGCCTACTGGCAAAATATTGTCATTTTGTCAAAACTAGCTTTTGTTCAAAAGTAATTGCATCGTACTATGCATAACCGATACACGGGTCTTTACTGTGTCAGCCAATCACAACAATATATCAGTGCGAATAGGGTTTCTCTGTCGATCCATTGGAGGCGATTACAATTCAAACAATGGTAATGTATTGCATGCTGCACATCGCTCGTTCTCAGACGTAATTCATATAGCCTGATTTATGTGTAAACTCATTCTAGTTTTTACTAAATATTGCATAATTTGTATCGTTAAACCAAAAAAAAAACGACACAGCGGCAAAATTGAAGAATGTAGCAAAATCGCAATGTAGTAATGTGTATCAACATGCATTGTGCGGGGGGAGGGGGAGGGTGCGGCTTGTCATGCCTGAACATTTGAAAGAAAAATGTTTGGCATAATGTTGCATGTCATACGTATGCACTGACGAGAGAGTGCAGATACCCTGAGATATTCAACGAGGTTACAAATACTCATGGATTTCCATGCGGCAACTTGTAACACATTTTCTCTCTACGATACTTCGGGATTCTGTTATCAAGACTTAAGTAAGTTACTCTGAACATGTCAGTGTACTCACTAAAAAAAGTAATACTATCCATTTTAGATGGCTTCTGCCCAATAGTCACAATACGTATGGAACTACTACTATGCATAGAGGCTCAACTTACACATGCGCTCTCACTCCCTGTCCCAACACTCTGCTACATTCATACGGAATATAGATATATGTGGTACTAGTCTACAATAACTGGTAAAGCATTCGACAGTAACACCAACTTATTCGCACTGACACGACCAAATATTTGACAGGGCATAATAAACCTAGCCGCCAAATAATTGCACGGCGTAGTACAAGCGACAAAATAATTCACCTCGTAATAAAACAAATAGCTAAGAACTTGAAGTAAATGATTACAACGGCGTAGTATATTGAAACGATGTGTTACCAGTTATGACTGTCAAATATATCACACGGCCAAATAGATGTTGACAAAACGAAATAAATATTTACATGGAATTTGCACCGCCAAATATGTTTTGTACACCGACATAAATCGGTATAATTGCGTACCAAATTGGTAGACAGTGAATAATATTTGGTACCAAAAGCACATTATCCAGAGAATACTCTGATTACAATCAAGAAAAAATAAAATAAAAGCCAATTAATTATATTTCGGTAGAAATGAATCCTTTCCAATATGGAAATTATTCAAAAGACACATACTGCACATTCGTCAAGCACAACACATTTGTTGTTAAAAGCATTGCCAATGCAAGAGCGAAGGGGATTACATTGAACCAATCATGATGCTTCTTTTAATTTGCTGTGGTTTTACTTTGGATTATGCGTGCTTTCTTCTCTTAATTTTGTAAGTATTTGTAACTTTGTAAATTCTTTTCAATCGTAATATGAAATGCAATCAATGAACACATAATAAAGTAAAATCAATATATACTTCAATCAATAAAATCTAAAGATTTTATTTCCAAAGTGTATTACTGATGATGATTTTAGTTAGCTGGATGTACGCCTATATGCTTGGGTATTTGGCCTATAGGCATAGCCAGGCATACTATAGGACAATACGAAATTATTCCAAGATAAACTGTGAATTTGAAAATGAAATAATTTGTTGGGGAATTTCCACAAGAAGAAAGAATGGCGCTTGTTGAAATGTTAGTTCCTTCATTTAAAATTACATGTAACCAAAATTTAAATTTATGTGATGTATACAGCCATGAATTTATGTCGTATATCATAGGCAGATTTAAAATGTTCTAATCAATGTTTAGCATCCAATCATAGAACTATGAACATGAACATAGGTTGTTGTAAATAAATCATCAATTAATTTCTTTGACTATTTCCTGTCTAATTATCATCTTAGATCTAAAATTATACTGAATATGTAATCCATAAAAGTACAAGGAAGACAGTGAATTCACTCACTGGACCCCCATCGGTGTCCTTATGATCCTCTGCCCCCAGCGCAGTGCGGGTATCCTTCCTGGAACCCCGGTCATTTTGGTACTTAGTAATTTTCCCTGAAAATATGCCCTGCAAAAGGGTATTCTTATAAGCAGTTGCACGTTCGCGTTTCAATACGGTATTGTTATAGGCTAAGACTGGAAAATCCCGTGTATCGGATGTGCATAATACAATGTAATATTTTGTTTACAAAACGAGTTTTGAAAAAATGATTTGAGATGACGACGTAATTACTTTGAACGTAAAACGACTTACATCCGTCACGGCATAATTCGGTTAGGATATGACGACATTATGGGTTTTGAAGGCAATGTAATGAGTTACGACGGCACAATTAGTTTAGACCATGTAGTAATAACTTTGCAAGACCAAATCATTTGGCACAAAAGCGCGTCAAACAAATATGTAAACATATATCCTTATTTTGGTGGGATAATATTCTTTGTGGAAAGGTTGGATGGAGACCTCTTTAATAAAGTTTGGTTGCGTAACCGTTTGTCTATATAATTAAATTTTAAACATTTTGTCTCTTACTGCAGACTACGGTAATACGTTTTCCTCGCAGGATGGATAGATTTTTAAGAATCACAGCGATCCTCATGATGCTAGTTCATTTCTGCCTCTCTCAGCGTAAGTTAAAGATTATAAATTTTAAATTGATCGACATATGGTAATTTTTTCATGTCATCAGTCATTTTAAATAATTAATGTTCGTTAGTTGTGGGTGTAGCGGTTTTAGAATCTCGCGCTCATGTGTTCTTATGTAATCCATTGTTCTGTAAACTTTAGTTTGCAGTAAACCCATAGCGTATTGTTACACAACAAGGTGATAGTGAAGATATACCTTATTGTTACACACAGTGGCGGCTGTATGAATTTGTTTGTGGGGGGGGGGGGACATTTTTTGAACCATCATTTTCGGGGGTAACCCCTCTCACCCCTCCCCTTCTTATCTCTTCCATTTGTAATGTAAATGACATGTACAAAAGTGTCACACATTTAAAGCTTCAAAATACACAATTTTCTTACAAGATAAGGAGACACCCTCTAATTCGATATCCCTCCGGAAATCACAGCTCCTCTGCCCCAAATTGAACCACATCCATGAAATGTTACTTTCGTAATTTGCAATCTAGCCACAGCCTCGCGTTGAGAGGTAATGGGCAGCAACATCGCTGAGGCTATATGCGTATATATTTTTAAGTTAAAAAAGAGCAAATCATTGGGGAGGGGTGTGTGGCTGGTATTTCCAAAACTTCTTATGATGACGCCCTGAGTGTGACATCTTGGTACGTATTTGAAGTGAGGATACATGCATATGAGGTAACAATTGTAACATAGATAACAATACTGGACTTGAATATAAGTCGAATCTTTCCAAATCAGTCTGTACCGACTGGTTACTAGTTTAACAATCTCCCCATCATTATCTTCATTTGATGTTCTTGGGGGGGGGGGGCAGGTACTCCATTGCCCTTATGGTCTCCACCACTGGTAACATCCAGTAGAGTAGTTTTAATGTATTACATGTCCCATCACAGTGGCTTGTTTTACTTTCAGTTACCACCCACGCACCGACAGAGCAACAGTTATGAATGCATTTATGTCGATAATATAACCTTACATGTCAGAAAAAGAAATAACAAAACATAAGTTACATGATCTGAGACATCTTTGTTGGCGAATAATGGTAAACTCAGTTTCATGTCCTGTTTCGTAATTTAATAACACGTCCCCTGTAACAGAAGGTCTTCCTGTATAGTTAATAATTGTTTCAATGATTTACTGCGCGATTCGATTGTGCTGCATATTCATTCGTTTACCAGCAAATCATCTTCGTGATTGATGTCCAGGGGGTGTGGTTAACATAAACTGAGGTAAGTTGACTGGAGCTATCCTCCATATGAAGGAAATGTTAGAATTATTATCGCACAGAATAGAGTAGATGCTGTAAAGATCTAGAAGACAGCTTTGAAGAATATCTTGAACGTAAGTCTTTTTTTCTTTAATCTCTCATAACCAAGCATGTGGAATTAAAACGGTACATACCGAAATAAAGTTTTAAGTTTCGTCTCAGTATGTGTTTATAATATTACTTGAATGTGAATGCATTTTATATATTTCTGTTTATGTGTTGATATTTTGTCAACAACATGACTTACATTTTGAAAGCGTTGTAATGTAAGTTATCCTCTAAGGTTATATAGAAAATGTAATTGATATATTGTGCGCCTTTTGTGCTACGTTATTTTGTTGTCTAAAGTAACGTATTACGTCGCCACCTTAAAACCTATTATGTCGTTGCGTGAAATAAGTAGATTTCTTCAGCTCAAGACTTCTTCTAACCTAATTATACCGTTATCAGTCATTTTGGCATCCAAAGTAAGTCGCCATCTCAACTAATTTTATCGTCTAAACTCATTTTTTCAAAACTCGTTTTGTGAAAGTTATTTCGCCCAAAGTTCTTATGTCGTAACTAATCTTGCCAACAGTTATTTCGCCGTATTAGGAAGAACCGATATGGACGATCCCCATTTCAGTAAATTTACTATGTTGAATTGAATTTATATCGCATAGATAGTCTACCATAATACATTATTTCCATATATACATTAGTGCCTACTGGCAAAATATTGTCATTTTGTCAAAACTAGCTTTTGTTCAAAAGTAATTGCATCGTACTATGCATAACCGATACACGGGTCTTTACTGTGTCAGCCAATCACAACAATATATCAGTGCGAATAGGGTTTCTCTGTCGATCCATTGGAGGCGATTACAATTCAAACAATGGTAATGTATTGCATGCTGCACATCGCTCGTTCTCAGACGTAATTCATATAGCCTGATTTATGTGTAAACTCATTCTAGTTTTTACTAAATATTGCATAATTTGTATCGTTAAACCAAAAAAAAAACGACACAGCGGCAAAATTGAAGAATGTAGCAAAATCGCAATGTAGTAATGTGTATCAACATGCATTGTGCGGGGGGAGGGGGAGGGTGCGGCTTGTCATGCCTGAACATTTGAAAGAAAAATGTTTGGCATAATGTTGCATGTCATACGTATGCACTGACGAGAGAGTGCAGATACCCTGAGATATTCAACGAGGTTACAAATACTCATGGATTTCCATGCGGCAACTTGTAACACATTTTCTCTCTACGATACTTCGGGATTCTGTTATCAAGACTTAAGTAAGTTACTCTGAACATGTCAGTGTACTCACTAAAAAAAGTAATACTATCCATTTTAGATGGCTTCTGCCCAATAGTCACAATACGTATGGAACTACTACTATGCATAGAGGCTCAACTTACACATGCGCTCTCACTCCCTGTCCCAACACTCTGCTACATTCATACGGAATATAGATATATGTGGTACTAGTCTACAATAACTGGTAAAGCATTCGACAGTAACACCAACTTATTCGCACTGACACGACCAAATATTTGACAGGGCATAATAAACCTAGCCGCCAAATAATTGCACGGCGTAGTACAAGCGACAAAATAATTCACCTCGTAATAAAACAAATAGCTAAGAACTTGAAGTAAATGATTACAACGGCGTAGTATATTGAAACGATGTGTTACCAGTTATGACTGTCAAATATATCACACGGCCAAATAGATGTTGACAAAACGAAATAAATATTTACATGGAATTTGCACCGCCAAATATGTTTTGTACACCGACATAAATCGGTATAATTGCGTACCAAATTGGTAGACAGTGAATAATATTTGGTACCAAAAGCACATTATCCAGAGAATACTCTGATTACAATCAAGAAAAAATAAAATAAAAGCCAATTAATTATATTTCGGTAGAAATGAATCCTTTCCAATATGGAAATTATTCAAAAGACACATACTGCACATTCGTCAAGCACAACACATTTGTTGTTAAAAGCATTGCCAATGCAAGAGCGAAGGGGATTACATTGAACCAATCATGATGCTTCTTTTAATTTGCTGTGGTTTTACTTTGGATTATGCGTGCTTTCTTCTCTTAATTTTGTAAGTATTTGTAACTTTGTAAATTCTTTTCAATCGTAATATGAAATGCAATCAATGAACACATAATAAAGTAAAATCAATATATACTTCAATCAATAAAATCTAAAGATTTTATTTCCAAAGTGTATTACTGATGATGATTTTAGTTAGCTGGATGTACGCCTATATGCTTGGGTATTTGGCCTATAGGCATAGCCAGGCATACTATAGGACAATACGAAATTATTCCAAGATAAACTGTGAATTTGAAAATGAAATAATTTGTTGGGGAATTTCCACAAGAAGAAAGAATGGCGCTTGTTGAAATGTTAGTTCCTTCATTTAAAATTACATGTAACCAAAATTTAAATTTATGTGATGTATACAGCCATGAATTTATGTCGTATATCATAGGCAGATTTAAAATGTTCTAATCAATGTTTAGCATCCAATCATAGAACTATGAACATGAACATAGGTTGTTGTAAATAAATCATCAATTAATTTCTTTGACTATTTCCTGTCTAATTATCATCTTAGATCTAAAATTATACTGAATATGTAATCCATAAAAGTACAAGGAAGACAGTGAATTCACTCACTGGACCCCCATCGGTGTCCTTATGATCCTCTGCCCCCAGCGCAGTGCGGGTATCCTTCCTGGAACCCCGGTCATTTTGGTACTTAGTAATTTTCCCTGAAAATATGCCCTGCAAAAGGGTATTCTTATAAGCAGTTGCACGTTCGCGTTTCAATACGGTATTGTTATAGGCTAAGACTGGAAAATCCCGTGTATCGGATGTGCATAATACAATGTAATATTTTGTTTACAAAACGAGTTTTGAAAAAATGATTTGAGATGACGACGTAATTACTTTGAACGTAAAACGACTTACATCCGTCACGGCATAATTCGGTTAGGATATGACGACATTATGGGTTTTGAAGGCAATGTAATGAGTTACGACGGCACAATTAGTTTAGACCATGTAGTAATAACTTTGCAAGACCAAATCATTTGGCACAAAAGCGCGTCAAACAAATATGTAAACATATATCCTTATTTTGGTGGGATAATATTCTTTGTGGAAAGGTTGGATGGAGACCTCTTTAATAAAGTTTGGTTGCGTAACCGTTTGTCTATATAATTAAATTTTAAACATTTTGTCTCTTACTGCAGACTACGGTAATACGTTTTCCTCGCAGGATGGATAGATTTTTAAGAATCACAGCGATCCTCATGATGCTAGTTCATTTCTGCCTCTCTCAGCGTAAGTTAAAGATTATAAATTTTAAATTGATCGACACAAGGTAATTTTTTCATGTCATCAGTCATTTTAATTAATTACCGTATTACATTACTCTATTGTTAGAAGAAAAATGCATTTTTATGAAAGTTTAATTCTAATACGGAACTGAATATTATTGGCTAACTTCGTGATTGATAAACCTGGACGTTTTGTATCCTGTAACGCTATAATACTTAAGAGGATTCCTGGTATCCAAAATACGTTGATCTTCAAGTCATCTTATCAGTGTAGATGGAGCCTAATGCTGACATAGTTATCTTAAAGCTTTTGTTTAAATCCTTCTCATCAACAAAAGAAAATACAAATAGGTAGAACTTGTTTTGATGTTTCCAAATATCACTATGTTACAAGTAAAGGCAATACCAATATAAAGATGCCCAGGCATTATAATGATGTACACGTTAAAACGGATTTACAAATATTCGCTTAGACATGATTCATATTTACCAATATAGTTGTTCTGCCCATCAGTTTTGAGTGTGTTGTTATGTTTATTTGAACGAGCTTTCTTTGTAGCAAAGGTGATGAAATTTGTGTGATATTGGTAACATTGTTTTGACTGGCTTCGGTATCAAGTGGTTAATATCATTAATACAGTAAATATTGAACGCGTGGATGGATTTTTACATTAGTGATTTACAATTTACAGGTGGGAAATGGAGTGAAGTAGCCGAAGCATGTATTAGAGGTCACAACGATTGGGGAGGGTCAGCATCATCACTTGATCATTGTAAAAGAATATGCGAAGGTCAAACATCATTCCGGTGTTTGTCTATTGATTTCAACGGTGAAATCTGCCTCAATAGTCGAAACAACCGCGACAGCGTGCGAACGACTACGGATTTTGCTCAACCTTGCAAAGCTTCAACAACATTTCAGTACTCGGAACGTTTGGATATGGGTTTGTATTTTGATACGCACTGCTATTTATTTTGCTATATTTTGTAATGCTCTAAATACACACACATTTTCCATTTCTTGCCTAAATCTTATGTAATATATGCACGCGGTCATGACGTTTTATGTATGTATGTGTGTGTGTGTGTGTGTGTTCTTTGGATAGGATTTAACAGGACTTCAACAAAGGAATTCAAAGTCGTCATAATTTCAAAAGTATCACCATGCCCTCTAAAGCAATATAGGGCTAGAGTGGATTGAACAAAAGAAATAACAAAGGAGTTCTCAATCCCTGCTTAAAACAAACATTATGTGTGTGTGTGTGTGTGCGTATGTGTATGTTCGCGCTCTGTTGCTCTGAGGACTTGAACAAAGGAATTTTTCTATAGTATTCAAAAGAATCATCAACTCCTCAGAATACATCTATTGTTGATGTTATTGTTAGGGTTAGAGTGGATCGAACAGAAGCAATAATAATGGAATTCTCAAATCTTGTATATAACAAAGATGTGTGTGTAACGTCTTGGATTTTGAACAGGATAACTCAATGTTTTAGCTTGGGCAAACTTCATATTTGACATGTAGATCCATTTCAGGTCAATATAGGTCCAAGTCTGAAAACCTTAACATTACAATAACTGCAAAAAGTTAAGGTTGTTCAAACTTTGCATAATTAAAATGAAGTTTGATATTTGTGAGTACAAAAACCATAATATTTATAGTGGAAGTGAAATGACATTTAAGACAGCATAGGTCAAAGTGTGAACACTTAAGCATGATATTTCAATAGGTACATCTTGATAGAAATGTATTCTTGGAATATATATATACACCTCAGTCAGTAGAACGCTATTGTCAAAGAAAATTTGAGGTCAACAGAGGTTCAAAGTTTGAAAAGGTGTTAACATGATAACTAAAAAGTACAGCGTGGTCAACTATTATGTTTGGTATGTAGACCCATCGTTTGAGAGTACAATCACTGTTGTTTTATGTGGAGGTCAAGGGTCATTTCAGGTCAACATAATTCAAAGTAAAGTTTTAGAAAATAGATCACAGTCTGGCATCCTTGTAAAGGCAAACACTACACAATGTTCAGCGTGTTCAAGCTGTTAGATTAACATGTGCGTATTTGTGAGTACAGGAGCCATATATTTTCTAGTAGAGATGAAAGGTCAGTTTATGTCAACAAAGGTCAAAGTCTGAACAGCTAAGCAGAATAATTAATTCTTCATTCTGTGGTTGCACGTTAGTGAGTACGATTACGCTATTATTTTAGGTGGAGTTC
>WXZC020000667.1:0-11217 GCA_011317855.2 Paelopatides confundens
TATTTATTCACAATGCATTATATGTCTATTGACTTCTCATTATAAGATATGTATCTTTATACTTTTGTAGAAACTTACAATATGTGTATTAGTGAATTTATCCACAAATGGGTTCTCCTTTGATGACTGTCTTGGCTACCGTAGATTCCAGTTCCAGACTTTTGTCTTCCAGATTGTAGAGGGCAACCAAAGTCAAATTTCCCTAAGATATATGAAACAGAGAATGTAGAAGGAAACGTATTGGTCCACCTCCTATAAAAACGTAACCATGAAGTTAAAACTGAGGGACGGGGGAGCCTCCTGAATAAAATTAAAGCTTTTTACATTGCGGAAACACCAATTGGTGGTAAAAACATACATTATGACACGGGAATGGTTTTGTGTTGCTAGGGTCACTGGCCCTAAATTCACAGACTGATTTAGTTACAGGTCGTGAACCTTTATGGAAAGGCGTTTTGATTGTGGGGTTGGGTCCTTTGAGATTTGTTTTCTTCAGAATTAAAGATGCTTAGATGCAAAATTATGCTACCTTGCTTACTAAACCCCTAACATTTTCTTCTCGAATTTGGACGAAATCGAACTTGGCGAGTATCCCCGGTCCTGTGAGAATTAAGGGTGTTTTGGTGCAAATTGATGCTACTTTTACCTACCGCCACCCCTATCCCCTTCGACATTATCTCCTCGAATTTAGACGAATTAGAACATTGAACTCGTTGATAGGTGGGGGTTTCACCCACCCCCCGTGTATCTCGCTTCCATTTGAGAATTTTGTCCAGAATTAAGGGTGATTAATGCAAAATGATGCTACCTTAATTCCCATACCGCCACCCCTCCCGACATTATGTCCTCGAATTATTTGGACGTATTGGGAAAGTTAACTTGGCGAGAAGTGAGACCCCCTCCCCCATAGTGCTGCCACTTTGTAATACAGAAAATGTAGCAGTTACCTCATTTGTCCAACTCCCAGTTTTATTGTTCTATTGCTGAGATATAATGAAATGTATTCATTTCATTACGCAATAACATGTGAAGTCATTGGCGATCAACAACATCAAATTTCCTTTATCTTATTTCAATGACGTCGCATATTACTGAGTAAAGTTCATATAAAATGGAGGAAAATGCTATGTTTCAGCAACAGAACAAGCTTTGAAGCTGCATGGACGAATGTGATGTTGGACGAATATGTTTCTTTTTACATTATATGTATCATACATGTAACAAACTGGGAGTTGGAACACAGAGTTTCGTTTTACATTATCTGTAGGCTATTATATGTGTAACAATCTATGAAGCTGGGGGTGAACAAGCTTATTTTTACATTCTCTGTAATATAACAATTGTTGCATGTAGTTCCCATTAATGCAGGCGCGTCATCTCGTTGTATGACGACAGAAATGTACCGTGTACGAATATATCCCATCCGTATTCTGTTACGGAATGAGTAACTGATCAAAAAACTAATGCAAATAATGTGTTTTGTACCAGATACACGGAATAATGAAAGTAGAGCCTCAATATTGATTTAAAATAGGCGCTATCGCCAAATCCTGTTCAATCCTCTTCTTTTAGAAATACGAATGCATACATTTAGCGTAGGCTTAGAAAACATATACCTTACTAAGTAGGTTCAGTCCCACTCAGTCAGTGACATATTCTGCAGACCGGTTCTCTTTTTATTCTTGACGGTAGCTTTCACGAATGATGCTTATTCTGTTAGATGACAAAAGCTGAGATTCAGTAAGGCAATGACGGTAGTGATAACTTTGTTTCTTCACGTAGCAATGTAGTACGCCATATATCACATACGCTAGGCTATAACGTAACAGTTCTGTTCCAACTTACACACACAAACACTCGTTAGTAATAGTGTAGGCTTCTTTTATACATGCACTTGTTGTGCTATAGGATATGCGTCTTCGAAGCCTGATTCAGCAAATCAGCTCCCAGCAAACAGATACCCGCACAGTTACGTTGTAGGAATACCATAATATTGGACATCAAAGATCATGGGTTTCGAGTCGTTCAGTATTTGAGTCTTAATCTCCCTAAAATTCCACAACCTTTATATCAACTCTGCTTCACTAGAAGTTTCCAGCAAAATCGAACACAGTCTCCAGACAGTAATTTCTAGATGGTCGTCTAGACGAAGGGCCGATAGTTTTCCATACAATAACAAACATACAAACAAAACCTTCTAGACTTGCGTAATCGAAAACAATAGATAGTAAGGAGCGCGAATGGGACTTGTTTCTATCATAACACTACACACAACTCCCTCCAAGAAAAAACGCAGCCTGGTTAAATAATCAACATATATCTTGCCTCGCCAATACAGTCATATGATGTTGATCAATATGTATGCCATATGCCCAACACTTGGATAAACCTGGTTTATCGATTGATGAACCTGAATTATTGAGCATTTGTATTGTTAAACTTACATGGGTATAGACGCCATATGCCCAATAATTAATTTGACAAACTTGGTTTATCGACTGATCTGCCACGTTCTAAAAACAAAAACTTGGTTCATCGATCGATAATGCTGGTTTATCAATTAATAAACGTGATTTGTCTGTTTGAAACCCAGGTTTATGAAAATATGGCGTATTAGTTGACGAACCGGTTTATCGAGTTGTAGAGCATTTTATGTATATAAACCAATTAGTGTATCAACCGATAAACCAGCTTTATAATTCGTGTGACAGTTTCCCCAACTTTTAAACCACACATACTACATATGATGGTGTCGTCACTGAATAAACAATAACGAGTAATGACCACTCTATAATAAATTGGTAGACTAAAAGAGAACATGCCATTCAAAGAATTATTATATACTATATATCGTGAAGCAGTGCTACATCCAAGTAAATATGTGATATGCCGAACTTATTACAATTACACAGCATC
This sequence comes from Paelopatides confundens, assembly GCA_011317855.2. Classification (NCBI taxonomy): domain Eukaryota; kingdom Metazoa; phylum Echinodermata; class Holothuroidea; order Aspidochirotida; family Synallactidae; genus Paelopatides; species Paelopatides confundens. The sequence goes on from WXZC020000667.1 coordinate 2,917, forward strand.
GTCTTGAGCACGCAACCACGTGCCTGAACTAAATGCTTTGCTATTGAGAATGGGCTCGGTTTGGCATGGTACAGTCAGTAATGTTTTGTCTTTGAGCTCAGTTTCTATTCTGAGTGATTTTGTTTAAGTAAGGACATATGACGATATGGAGTGTGCCTACAGCTGGCAGAAAGATTGCCGCCGACTAATTTACACCTTTTGTGATTATACGAACTGTTTCGTACGGAACAGTGCTGTACTTCATGAGTTCAAAAAATCACAAGAAGTGGAAATATTATGTTATGTATTATAAGTAAACGCAAGGCAGTCAAGTGAATCAAATGTAAACAACTATACTTTGATTGGTTTCCTGCCTTATGATTGGTTGAGAGCCATTCATATCAGATTTTGAATCATATTAGAGACTAGGGCCTGTGTCATCCATGGTGATATTCCACATCAATGGATCAGTGAGGTTGGTTACCCTGATAAATATGGCAATTGTGCAACTTACTGCATACTTTCAAAGCACAATGTACAATCCTCAAAGCAGGTCCTCCTGGAGCTTGCCGTTGATATATTTACACATGCAGTAGTACTACGTTAATCGAGCTATATAGTAGGCTGAACAAGTCTACACTATCGATGATAATCGTAGCATATGCATTAATGATGGCGTGGGGTGCGATAATTTGCTTCTAAACAAGATATTCACAGAAAGGAAGCAGGGACACATCTTATATTTAAGCTTTGTTAGATTTCATATTTCGAATGTGAATGTATCACATTGTGTACAAAAAAGCCAGTTATTTGTTTATGTCAAAGGTCGTTTAATGTTACCAGAGGTCACTGGAAACCTTGTAAACATAAAATATCAAGAAGGGAAAGGTGGACAATCATCATACTGTATATGCTGATAACCCATTTTGTGTAGAAGAAGCCTATTACTTTTGGTGGATGTCAAAGGTCATTTGATGTCAAGAAGTGGCCAAATCGTAGCCCTTTAAACAGGATATCACAAGAAGGAAAAGATTTCAAACTTTGCATGTGTATATGAGACATACAAGAATATGTATTTGACCTATATAAAATTGTATAGATTTCCCATACATAGCCAAATGAAGGTATGTATCATAGGTCTATATGGAGATAGTATTAATATAAAGCTTGGTATGTGTCATATTAAACTGCATATTTATATTATTTAACACTTTACATGACTTTTATGTCTGGTCAATATATTCCACAACTGCTCCATATATGGATGTTTATATCTTTTTTGTAGGGATTTCTGTGGATATTTGCAACTATACCCTTGGCCACAACACATTGATAGTTTGTTGCATTAAACATTACAATAGAGATTTAAATCTTCATTAATTACCAACAATTATACTTGGCCTATCACATTTTCGTAGCAGATGTGCCGAACCTAGCCTACTTTGCAAATTCATGAGTGAATTTGAACCTCTCTACTGATTTCCTAGTACACCGATATACAGCGGTTCATATGTGTCGAATCGTTGGATTCATGTATCTAGTCTGTACAACAGAGGAAGTTTTCAACATGCTGATAGACAATTTTAAGAAGCAAAACAATTTGTCAAAAGCAAAATAATATATTATCCCTAATATACCCATGCCTTCTCGGACAGAAACGTTGGCTATGCTTCAGATAAATACAATTCGTTGACAACTTCAACGACTTGGGAAATTTCACAATCACCTATTGCAGTAATATAATATCAAAACTGGTCCTGCATTAACTTTCTGTAATATCTGACAACATACCGTATCGAGTCTGTTTTAGTTGTAACTTCAATGGACGGCTGATTCTAGCTCACCAGTTGAGTAAATGTGTGTTCAATACATCATCTAATCAATAACGAGATGTAGTCAGTGTTCGAAATACGAAGTAGGAACAGGGGAGGCCACCCTCGACGAGGTTGGGACCCCAAAATGCCTTTCTGAAGGTGACCCAGGGAGAGGAGTCCTAAAATTTGTTACAATTATATGTTATTTATCCCATTGTATTGACACAGGTTTTGTAGATATATCACCTCAAAATTCCAGGAACTGTTTTAGCCACAGATCAGAAAGAAAAAAATCATCTGAAAGATATAATTTTCTTTCTCACTCCCGGAGAACAAATCCCGCCTCTGCGATGGTTTGTCAGAAAGGAAATGACATTGTCATTTACGAAATTACGGCGTTGGTATGAAATTTGGGACTGTGTGTTTATAGTTTATAGTTTCAGTTATTTTTCGACGCTAAGCTGCCACACATACATATGGGAAGCCGAAGTGAAGTCGCTTGTAACTTACACTTCCCGTCGGGTGGCATTTTACATCCAGACACCCAACTGGCCCCACTCTGTTGGGACAATCATAAATATTTGTTGTGTAAAAATGCCAGCATCTCCCACCTCCTCCCCCAGTCGTCTTACCTTAGTGACACATCTGACTGTAAATTTAGTTCCGTGCAAAAAATAACATTATTTTGCATCTAAGAATCCTTCATTCTGTATAAAGATCTTAAAGGGTGGGGTACGAATGTGGACCCATCTTGCCCTTACTATATCCAAGGTTATCATACGTCCAGATTAATCGAGATTTGTCTCGTTTTTTTCCCCGAAAATATTGTGTCCAGACCATCTAATGGCCTGTGACGTTCAAGAACATAGTGTTTTACGGTACCAGTTAAAATTAAAGGGGCATTTGGAGTTCGATTATAGTTATTCAATTACTGATACGAATTATACAATTTCAAACACTTGCTTTTAGCATTGACGGATTGTCTCCAAGACTCCATTCATATGTTTACAATTATGTACTTTTCTCCAAAAATTTAGGGCCCCTCGCAAAGAAAACAGGCAAAGAAAAAGTAAACAATAACAAAGTGGTCCACAGAGTTGCATATACAAACATTGCCGCTGGATTCAAATTTTCAAAAATGTTGCTTAACACATGCGCGATTTCCTGTTTTGAACTCTTATTGGTTAATATGCTGATATTGCTGGCTCAGTAACATTTTTGAAGGCAATGTTTGTAAAGAAATATGTTTATTGTTTTTATTTTCGTTGGCCTAATTACTTTCGAAGGGTTCACAAATTGTGGAAAGAAATACATCACTCTGAAAGTATAATTGACAACTACCTGTCAGTGCTGCAAGAGAGCATTTTAAAATAGTGTAATTTGGTTGTAATCAAACTCCTAATACTCCTTTGGTATACTTAAAACAGGCCTACATTTACGCAACAAGAGTTTACCTTCATCATATGGGTGTCGATTTTCTCTTTTTTATATATATAATTTTACGTATACTAATCCTGTGTTTCAATCTATAAATATGCCAAAAGTTGGCATATGATCCTCAAGGGCGAGTCTAGAATGGTGATACAGGGGTTCGAATTATATCCAGTGGGGGAAGAAATTATATAAACTCCAGTCCCTACCACGGGACTATGTGGGAGGAGAGCAAAGAGGAACAATCTCACTTTTTCCATATTTTTCTTTCTAACTGTAGGGTAATTTGAAGAAACAAATCTTTTTAATGTTTGGCATAATTTTACAAGTTATATGGCACCATTTTGTAGATTTTAAGGTCTCCTCAAGGGGAGATGTTCTCCATATATCTCTGCTCTAGTACATATCTGAACCCAATTTTCTTTTGACCCCTTGCGTTGCCAAATTTATAGGGACATACTTAGGGAATATGTTATTATTGTAGCAGATAACATTGTTTTCCAAACTGAATGTACCTTCATTTTTTGGTAAAATGTTTGCATTACTGCACAATTAAAGTTTCAACGCAGCAAAAACTGAAAACAGATATATCACTCTATTTTGCTCATATACAATGTTGCATGTCACACACATTCCCCTACCACGGACCTCTACACAAATATATGCCCCTACAAATTCCTCACCCCATTTCAATTTAATTATCATTGCCCTATCCATTTGAATGTATAAGAGTCCTGTTTATTGAACAATTAATCAAGTGTTTAACGCAACACAGCACAATTATGCATGTTATACAGTTATATGACATCATTTTCAATTTCGGTGAACGCCCATTCCTAATTTTCCAAAAGGACACGTTTTAGATCCGTTTTTTCCACACATTTTGGGAGTAAATATAGCCCTGGCTCCATGTGGAAAATTGTACACAAAAACACAAATCCTGTATCCGCTCCAGAATACATAATTAAGATTCGGTCATATGTGTCTCTCGATTCATGTCGCTAGCCTGTACAACATAATAAGTTTAAAATACACAATACATACATTTATTCGAAGCAAACTAATACATTATCTCTGAAGCAGAACTGGCTATAGCGTTAGTTTTTACCGGACGCCGGGTTTTAAGAATTGTAGTTCGGTCCAGATTTATAGCGGAGCTTCATCAATAAGGGCAGATCCAGGCATTCGTAAAGATGGGGGGGGGGGGCTCGGGAGGAAATGCTGGATTGCCTCTCCGAAATAGATGTAAAAATGATCTGTTGCTAAAACGTGTCCCGTCGGAGGGGTTCACCCCTCCCCAAGTTTGGAAAATTAGGAATTTTGAGGTCACCTACATAGGCCTACATACAGAAAATGTTGTCATGTAACATACAAAACGGTGCTATACTAGTATAGGTCTATATATGTGCCGAGTTGCATGGTGTTTCATTATTGTTACGTGAGTATGAGTTTTATACATTCACATGGAGGCCAATGATAATTTACCTGGCATGTGACTAAAGTTGAAATCAATCTTGCATGGGGAGGGGTTAATGAGAAATAAACATGAACTTTGAGGTCACCTACACGCAATTATGTCATGTAATAAGCAAAACAATGCCATATGCCCACTGTACGTGTTATGTTGTATTGAAAGTTTCATTGCGCATTAATGTATGGACATTTTACCAAAATGTAGTTAATAATAATCTGAGATTGGGAGTCTGGCGTCTGGATGCCACCCGTTGAAACTTTTTAATTACTTATATCGACAATCTTTAGATAAGTAAAAAGACCAAATGTGCATTTTTTGGGGTTACTATATAGAAAGCAGAACAATTCTTACTCCGTTGAACCTATCAATAAAATGTAAGGTAGCATAATTGCTATGACCGATTCAGGTCAAGTCCAAATTTCTCCGTTGTTTTAACACCTTCATGTTCGTCGACTTTCGCTATAATGCCACGGGTGGTTATTTTTAGGACTCTCCAGATTCCATCAAAACATTTGGGTGTCAGAGCGTTTTGGGAGGGTCACACCCCCACTCACTGACCAGGGACACACCATATATCCGATAATGTCGGAAAATTCGGTCCAATAGTGAACACGTTTTAAATAATTTTTCTTTTGCATTAAACAAAAATCCGGTCTAGCCGGATTTCATGTATGATTCGACAAAATTCCGTTCCAACGGGATCATGGGTCCGATTTTTTCATACCCCTGCCGCCCATACTGGTTAGCTATCCAAACATAAACATGTCTGTTCATTGACGTCATAAACGAACTAAAACATAATTGGTTCACAATCGAAATCAGTTAAAAACAATGCGTTTGTGCTTTTGCGTAGTTGGCAAAGGTCCTCTGTTCACTGTACGAGAATTAAAACATTTTTTCAGTAAAATCAGTACTGGTGGCCAATTTTCTGATGGCCAAAGTTCATGTTTGTTACATTAACTGCGAACTACAAGAACATTTACGCAACAATAGTTTACCTTCATCATATGGGTGTCGATTTTCTCTTTTTTATATATAAAATTTTACGTATACTAATCGTGTGTTTCAATATGTAAATATGCCAAAAGTTGGCATATGATCCTCAAAACCCCACCAGATGAACCGAATGGGCGAGTCTAGAATGGTGATACAGGGGTTCGAATTATATCCAGTGGGGGAAGAAATTATATAAACTCCAGTCCCTACCACGGGACTATGTGGGAGGAGAGCAAAGAGGAACAATCTCACTTTTTCCATATTTTTCTTTCTAACTGTAGGGTAATTTGAAGAAACAAATCTTTTTAATGTTTGGCATAATTTTACAAGTTATATGGCACCATTTTGTAGATTTTAAGGTCTCCTCAAGGGGAGATGTTCTCCATATATCTCTGCTCTAGTACATATCTGAACCCAATTTTCTTTTGACCCCTTGCGTTGCCAAATTTATAGGGACATACTTAGGGAATATGTTATTATTGTAGCAGATAACATTGTTTTCCAAACTGAATGTACCTTCATTTTTTGGTAAAATGTTTGCATTACTGCACAATTAAAGTTTCAACGCAGCAAAAACTGAAAACAGATATATCACTCTATTTTGCTCATATACAATGTTGCATGTCACACACATTCCCCTACCACGGACCTCTACACAAATATATGCCCCTACAAATTCCTCACCCCATTTCAATTTAATTATCATTGCCCTATCCATTTGAATGTATAAGAGTCCTGTTTATTGAACAATTAATCAAGTGTTTAACGCAACACAGCACAATTATGCATGTTATACAGTTATATGACATCATTTTCAATTTCGGTGAACGCCCATTCCTAATTTTCCAAAAGGACACGTTTTAGATCCGTTTTTTCCACACATTTTGGGAGTAAATATAGCCCTGGCTCCATGTGGAAAATTGTACACAAAAACACAAATCCTGTATCCGCTCCAGAATACATAATTAAGATTCGGTCATATGTGTCTCTCGATTCATGTCGCTAGCCTGTACAACATAATAAGTTTAAAATACACAATACATACATTTATTCGAAGCAAACTAATACATTATCTCTGAAGCAGAACTGGCTATAGCGTTAGTTTTTACCGGACGCCGGGTTTTAAGAATTGTAGTTCGGTCCAGATTTATAGCGGAGCTTCATCAATAAGGGCAGATCCAGGCATTCGTAAAGATGGGGGGGGGGGGCTCGGGAGGAAATGCTGGATTGCCTCTCCGAAATAGATGTAAAAATGATCTGTTGCTAAAACGTGTCCCGTCGGAGGGGTTCATCCCTCCCCAAGTTTGGAAAATTAGGAATTTTGAGGTCACCTACATAGGCCTACATACAGAAAATGTTGTCATATAACATACAAAACTGTGCCATACTAGTATAGGTCTATATATGTGCCGAGTTGCATGGTGTTTCATTATTGTTCCGTGAGTATGAGTTTTATACATTCACATGGAGGCCAATGATAATTTACCTGGCATGTGACTAAGGTTGAAATCAATCCTGCATGGGGAGGGGTTAATGAGAAAAAACATGAACTTTGATGTCACCTACACGTAATTATGTCATGTAATAGGCAAAACAATGCCATATGCCCACTATACGTGTTCTGTTGTATTGAAAGTTTCATTGCGCATTAATGTATGGACATTTTACCAAAATATAGTTAATAATAATCTGAGATTGGGAGTCTGGCGTCTGGATGCCACCCGTTGCACCTTTTCAAGTACTTATATCCGCAATCTTTAGTACAAAGACCAAATGTGCATTTTTTGGGTTACTCACGGTGTGTATAGAAAGCAGAAGAATTCTTACTCCGTTGAACCTATCAATAAAATGTAATGTGGCATAATTACTATGACCGATTCAGGTCAAGTCCAAATTTCTCCGTTGTTTTAACACGTTCATGTTCGTCGACTTTCGCTATAATGCCACGTGTGGTTATTTTTAGGACCTTCCAGATTCCATCAAAACATTTGGGGTCACAACGTTTTTGGGAGGATCACTCCCCACTTACTGACAAGGGACACACCAGATATCCGATAAGGTCGGAAAATTCGGTCCAATAGTGAACACGTTTTAAATAATTTCTCTTTTGCATTAAAAAAAATCCGGTCTAGCCGGATTTCATGTAGGATTCGACAAAATTCCGTTCCGACCGGATCATGGGTCCGGTGTTTTCCATACCCCTGCCACCCCCTACCGGTTAGCTATCCAAAGATAAATATGTCTGTTCATTGACGTCATAAACGAACTAAAAACATAATTGGTTCACAATCTGAATCAGTTAAAAACAATGGTTTTGTGCTTTTGCGCTTTTGCGTAGGTTCTATGTTTACTGTGAAAGGAATCGCGACGGCGCAAGACAAGAGAAGGGTAAGACAGTCGATGAAGAACGGTTTCAGCAATAACGACGAGCCGGACTATCACTTCGTGTACATCTCCATTATACTACAGATTGAGAGGGCAAACTCACTGATGCAAAGAATTAAGTAGCCCTAAGAGGATTATCTCTTGTCTGGGCTAGGTTATATGAGACTAGATAAACATCATAACAAAGGGAGCTCTGTTGACACAGCTGAATATAGGAAAGTA
>WXZC020000668.1:0-11217 GCA_011317855.2 Paelopatides confundens
ACTAAGTAACTATCATAGTGATATCATACTAACCTATACTATAAACTAACTAGCCTAGTAATATCATACTAACCTAGCTACACGATAAACTAACTAGCCCAGGATAGTGATGTCATACTAACCTACACTATAAACTAGCCTATGTTAGTGATATCATACTAACCTAGCTACACTATAAACTAACTAGCCTAGGCTAGTGATATCATACTAACCTACACTATAAACTAGCCTATGTCAGTGATATCATACTAACCTAGCTACACTATATACTAACTAGCCTAGGCTAGTGATATCATACTAACCTACATTATAAACTAACTAGTCTATGCTACTAACAATGTACATGCAATAGTGGCTGTTTGACACTATTAAGTAATTGTACTAGCCTAATAATACATTCACAAAGCTTTGTCCATATCTAATGATTCAATGACAAAACTGTAATGTAACCAGCAAGCTAACAATTCCAATTATGAATCAAAGAATTTAGTTTGACCTATGACCTGTTTGGAAACTTACTGAATGCAAGGCTTGAAGACCTTGAGGATATGAAAAATCAACAAGTACAGTCAATGATGATACCAAAGCTAGTATCATGACTCATTTTCAATACCATCTGTTTCAAAAGTTAATTGTAAGAAGAGTTGCAATTTACTTCAAAACAGTTCAAGATTAATAGTTTTTTTTTCAGATTATGTATCATATACATTCAAACAATTTCACAGTCCAGTTGGGTGAATGCAACTCATTTCTGTTTGTGTGAAGATTTATTATTTACATTCAAGATAACTTTAATCACTGTGTAACTATAATATAAATTATCTTTAAGCCTACTGTGTTATTTTCTGAACTGCCATAACAAAAACTGTATAATGAATGAATCTCCATAGGTGTACGAATAATAATAATATTAATATCATGCTTTTTCCCAATAAAGTCATATACTGTGTATTAAACTCTTAAATCACCCTTTACGGGTGCTTATTTTCATGAAGCTCACACAGAATAATTATACATATTTAACTGTAATCTACATATGGGATGAAATAATAGATAAGACACATACTTCCCCTAACCCTCTCCTCCCCTCCCCATCTCCTCTCACTCCCCCAAATTTCTTCCCTCTTCCTATCCCTCTATTATCCCACTTTCCTTATCCCTCTCATCTCCCACTCTTATCCCTCTGCTCCACCTCTCATTCCCTCCTCTATACCTCCTCCTCTCCCTGTTATCTACCTCTTCTCTCCCCCTTCTCCCCTCCTTTCCCTATCACTTGTCTCCATATTCCCTTCCTCCCCTTCTATTTCCCTCGCTCCCTTTCTTCTCTTCTATCTCTCCTCTTCCCCTACCTCTTCCCTTCCTTGTCCTAGTCCCCTTCCTTGTCCTAGTCCCCTTCCTCTCTTCCCACTCTTTCTCTCCCCTCAACTCCATTCCCTATTCCTTTCTCTCCCATTCCCATCCATCTCCCCTTCATTTCCCTCTCCCTCATATTGCTATTCCCCCCCCCCCCACATCTCTCTCTCCTTCCACTCCCTCTCTTTTCCCTATCCCCTTCCTCTCTCTCTTCTCCTCTCCCCTCATCAGCCCTCCTATCACTCTCCCCTCATTTCCCTATCTGTCCTGTCCCTCTGCCTCTCTTTCCCTACTCCTCTCTTCTCCTTATCTCCCTTCTCCCCCACCCTCCCCTTCTCTCAAATTATATTTCCTACCAGGTCACACTTCCAGCATCGATTCCTTTCCCATAACAAAGATATATAAAATGAAAGGATAGAAAAGTTATTTGCTGTTGAGAGTATTGTCCAAATGGTCTTCTTTGCCTTTATGTTTCAAACTTAATAATTTGACCACATCTATAAAGCTGATAGATTCTGAAGTATGGCTTCATAAGGCAATTAACACGGATTACAGCTGATCCATGGCCTTTCAACAGGTATACCACATGTCTAAAATAAAACTTTTTTATGATGCGCTTATGAGTTGAAGTGGAATATGGGAGCAACTTTGACAAATTTTCTCATTTTATGATGTAATAAAATCTGTTTATAGCTATATTGGCAAGAAGGGCAGTCAATGTCATTCAAAATGGCACAGAATTTTTTCTTTACACCTATCAATTGGCACCATTTTTGTAAAGTGAATTTGATTATTTATGTCTCCCTAGTGGGTAAAAAGGTAAGTAATACATGATCCGCAATAATTTAAATTCAATAGTGATTTGAAGAAAAGGTAAGTCTCTTTTAGATCAGGTTTTTTATAGCAAATTTTAATTTAAAGCCCTGACCACAACAAGAAGGGTTTTCCTTTCTACTCTGATACACATCAAATCATTGGATTTCCATCACCAGCTATGTACACAGTACAACAAAAGTACTGCCTGTACTCTGTCTTTTGAATTGACAAAAAGTAGTAATTTAAGTTAAACTACACACCCCTATGGGTTTCTTTCAGCTAACACAACAATATTTATTAACCATACAAAATTTAGAAAATAATAACCATGTCTGATAAAGTAATATACCATTGATTCCCCAAAAGTTACTGGTTTGCAAATCAGATGTTAACCAAGTAAGTATAGAAAGGTGATGTAAATATAAGAATAGCAAAGCAATGCATTATTTAGGGTCAATATGGGAGATACCTATCAACACCTAAACAAGAGAGGAAATAGTCTGCTTGGAACTGGAGCATTGGGGATTCTTACAATTCAAGAATATGTGTGTTTAAACTACTACCAGGGAGAGTAGATCATACTACCAGGGAGAGTATATCATCCAGGGAGAGTAGATCATCCAGGGAAACCTATCACACGACTTCTTGCACGTAACCCACCAAAAGTGGTAATTTACATTCAAATTCACAAATCAAATTTATGATGATGTTGTCAGGATGAACCCTCAAGAGAGCACACACCTTTGAACATCTCTGGCTATCTAGTAGAAGAATGAACATTAATAATTTATGAAAAGGCACACATAACTTGCAAAGTTTGCTAACAAATCTTATTTTAGCTTTAAATTTATACACTTGAAATGTTAAACTATTACATTCACAAAACACACAAGATTCAATTTTATGTCCATAATATCAATAAAAAAGGGATAAACAAAATACATTTGGGGGACTTTAACAGCTAGCCAGTTTGGATCATCTGTGCCCATAAATATGCAACAATACCTAAATAGGATGGATGATAGATGATAGTATGGGGGGGGGGGGGTAGTGATTTTAAAAAATGAATATTTAAACAAAAACTTGTATATAATTTACAAAGTATATGCTTGTAAAATATAAAAGATCCCAAAACATTTAATAGATCAAACGATGTGTGGAAAAAGTTCTATAGAATTAATTATGTTAGGCTAAACGCTCTCTACAAGTCCGCAAAGGAACCACGCCTAGACCTGAACCAAATTTTAGAAAAGAGACACTCAAGTTTGGGCACTCGGAAGAGCCAAAATCCTGGCCAGTGGTCCACAAGTATCCAAAGACACTCTAAACTCAGTACTATTCTGATCAGAACAGTCAAAATCCGGAAGAAAATAATAGGATTTCCCCTGTGCATGAGGAAATGCTAGATTACAGAATGAATTCTTACTCATGTTCCTAATTTAACATATTCTGGAATGATATTCAATGCATCATCACCTGGTAACCAGCACTATCATAGTTATATCCTGTCATCGAAACAATAGTAAGCTACACCGTTTACATTCACAACTCTTATGAACTTTATTCCAGTACTCCATACATGTAAAGGTGTACACACAGGTAGCTTTACATCTTTCGGAATGTAACTGATTGATGTAACTTAAAACTTTAAAGGAAGTAAATGCACGTTCGCATCACACAACAGAACATGCGGACCATACACAGCATGAGCTTGTGTAGAAAGAAAAAACATGCATTTTCCATAATATCTGCCTATTTTGAAATGATAAAACCACTGGGCTTTATTTCATCTCTTGAAAGATAAAATTGTTTATCTATTCAATAGTTTAAATTTTCTCCAGTAAAATTAAATGGGAAAAAAAAGCAAAAATTAAAATAGTTCAATGGCGATGATGATGGCAAAAGTGTCAAAAATGGCCCACATGCATTTGCATACTTGTTGATATCATCTTGCCTGGACACCTGATTAATATGTGGTTAACTGAATCCTTTAGAAGGATGTTTCCATGACTGAAAATGTAATAGTCAACCTGATTGGACAGCAGGAACCATGTGCACTTTTCCTTGAAAATATACCCCCTCACAATGTCTAAGCCGAGCTTGTTTCCTGTTGAATCCCTCCTTTGACAAATGACGTTGCCATCAGTCATGTTAAACTTGCTGAAATTTGTTCTTTATTACTACTCAATCTTGATTAACTTCAATTGGAACAAGTTAAAAGTGTCACATTCGTGCAAAATTTGAACATTTAGGACCTCACTATTAGGAGTAATGTATTGTGTTATAGAACTTGTGGCAGAAAGGCTAAATATTGAACAATCCATTTGCTATATTGGGGAGACATTAATAGGCCTACATATTACAGTATAGGCTACATTTGGCAAATGGTGTGAGAGTGTGAGACTAGCTATATTGACATAGTGTCAGACTGAGAATGAATGGAACTACATGGCTGTGATTATGTAATACATGAGAATGAAATAACAATAGTAATACTTGATTGTATTAGTTGGCTATTATTATGTAATACATGAGAATTAAATAATAATAGTTACTTGATTGTATTAGTTGGCTATGATTATGTAATACATGAGAATTAAATAATAATAGTTACTTGATTGTATTAGTTGGCTATGATTATGTAATACATGATAATTAAATAATACTAGCTACTTGATTGTATTAGTTGGCTATGTTAATGTAATACATGAGAATTACATAATACTAGTTACTTGATTGTATTAGTTGGCTATGAGTATGTATTACATGAGAATGAAATAACAATAGTTACTTGATTGTATTAGTTGGCTATGATTATATAATAGATGAAAATGAAATAATAATAGTTACTTGGGTGTATTAGTTGGCTATGATTATGTAATACATGAGAATGAAATGCACCTAGCTATTTTAAAAGTGATCAGTATTGTCCCAAATATGCTGGAAGTCCAAAAATGGTCACTTTAGGATTAAACCTTTATACCTCATACTACCATCCTAGCATTTTTTTTCTTTACAGAAACATATCGTCTAATTTGAAATTTGTCAATGTCTGGGATTACTTTTGATGATTATAAACTTCAGCGAAGTACTTTAGACACTTCTAGCAAGTTATAGCAAACTATTATTTAAGAGCATTACTGAATTTGGTGAATGGGTTGGTTTAGAGCAAAAATCTCTCCAGACTTGATATTTAATCCCTAAATAAACATATCCATGGGGCACAGTCCAACACTGTAATCATTCATGCACAATGGGTCACACATCTGGTAGAATTAAACAAACAAATACTGGCAAGCATCACACCTCTGGTAGAATTAAACAAACAGATACTGGCTAGCATTGGGGCCCCAAGGGTTTGTGGTTTCCGGTCTGAGCCTTTGTTTTTTGTACAGATAATTGGGAATACTGGAGGTACATACAATATACCACCGATTTTGGACAAAACCGACGGTACTAAGGACATGGCAGCTAATGGATCCATTCACGACATGTAGAGAGGAAATATTTAGGTATTGTATTGGAATATAATGGTTCTAACAAATTCTTAGTGCAAGTTTGATTTGATATAATCTAAAACAAAAGCAAATCAGTGGCCCTATTTACCTTATATCACAGGCTAGAGTACTTGGGTTGATCAACTTCCACCCTCCCCCCAAAAAATGGAAGATAATCAGTCTAGTTTTCATGAACAGTTTGTCATGACTGATCACGGGGTTGCCAATCTACCCAATGTGTGATGTCACAGCACCTGATGAAGTAGGTCAAATCATATACTGTAAAGTAGTCTCATATGCTTCTTCATATTTCACAGTGAAAGTAACACTTAAGTTGCTGGAAAAAATGCAATATCAGATATGTTAAAAGAATAATATTTTAGAAAATGAATAATAAAATGAATATCATCATTAAATCCAAACATTAGAGACTATGTGTTACTTGGTCATGCATGTCAAAGAAAATTCACCCAATACAACTGGAGCATCAAATGTGCAAAACTTAACAAGCCTTTATAAAACCACAAGAAATGTGAAGACTGGAGACATATTTTTATCCAAACAGGGAATATACAGAGGAAATATTTTCAGCCAGTAATATTGTACTAAATCAACCAATTGTAGTTGCTCAGTTAACCAGAAATGCCAAAATGCATTGTGGTTTCGATTCCGTAATATGCTATTTTTTTTTAATGAATGTAACATTTTATATTTGTGTTTACAAGATTTTCACATTTTGACCTCTGCTGACCAAAAATGACACTGGACCTCAACCAAGAACAAGACTTCAACCAAATATGTCGGGCCTTCATACAAAATTTGGAGTCTTTCCACCTTCCCTTCTTGATATATCATGTTTACAGAGTTTTCACATTTTGACTTCTGGTGATCTTTGACCTCCACTATAACTAATAGGCTTCTTCTATTCAATATGGAACATCCATACTTTTGATTTACAAGATGTTCACATTTTGAAAGATGTGTTGACTTATCAAAATGGACACAAAGAAAGCAATAAAGGGTCTGAAAAATATTATTCAAAATTCAAGATTCCATATCGTTGTCACACATTGATATCCAAGGATTTTTTTCCAGCATGTCAGTGGGGTATTGCATATCGCGATCGGTCCCTTTGGCTTCTCAGAGGGATTTGACTGTCAATTTCACACAAATTCGGCGGAACACGTTTCTGACAGCGCGCTATTTAAACAAAAGCGTGAAACTGTAGTAAAATGTGACATTGCCACTGTGAATGAATGCACACAGGTTCCTATTGTTATCCTGCAGTGTTGTAGATTTGTATTATCAGTTAGAAAATACACGTTATGTGTAAAATGTTAAAAAATTTGTTTTACAAATTAGTATAGGATCTTTGAAGACAATACCGTATATCTTCTGCTTTTATGCCTGTTCCAGAAATAAGTTTTAAACTCACCTAGTTGATGCAATACATTCCGACTGCTATACCTTAATGGAGACGCGACCGGTGGTTAATAATCGAGATACGAAACGATATGATGATATAGGAGGCCTGGGTTTGGAAATATAGTAAGTTTGGTAAGTGGTCTTTGTGATACGTTTTTGCTTAGCAACGTTAAAGTATGAGAATGGGGCCAGTTGGGTTTCTGGATGTAAAATGCCACCCGACGTGAAGTGTAAGTTACAAGCCACTTCGGCTTCCCACATGTATACGTGGCCGCTTAGCGTCGTAAAATAACAAAATATACATCGGTAAATGGATAAACAAAATTATCACAATCGTTACA
Source organism: Paelopatides confundens (assembly GCA_011317855.2). NCBI lineage: Eukaryota > Metazoa > Echinodermata > Holothuroidea > Aspidochirotida > Synallactidae > Paelopatides > Paelopatides confundens. The sequence continues at coordinate 7,433 of WXZC020000668.1, forward strand.
TATATTTCCGCCAGTTCCCTCGTGGCCCTAGAACATGTCCGGTACTACGAGTGCCATGATTCTTACTTGGGAACATATGGTAGTCTACTTAACATTAGTTGACACTTGAACACGTACCGCTTCAAAATCAGGTTGAATGCGTATGTACATTCCAATATATAACTGCAGTTTGTATAACCCAATATAAAATATAACATACCATTTTGTAACATACCATTTTGTAAAATCCCATTTTGTAAAATCCCACAGGCTTAACGTACCCAGCAAGCATACATGTATGGGTCCCAATTGGGTCGCAACTGAGCTACCCCATGGGCCCAAACTGGAATACCAAATTGGGACCAATTAGGCTAACTATCTGGGACCAATTGGGCTAAAAACAACGAAATGGACAAACCTGGGCACCCATTTGGTCCACATTTAGGTCTTGTATACAATGATAGCACCAACTAGAGTAGTGGGCACATTCCCCTGTCGACAGGCTGTTTCCGCTGTCAGACACGGATTTTTATATTTGTGCTTGTTGAATATGTGTTACAAAACAGTGGTATATTACCCTGAAAAATACCAAAATAGGCATATAACCCCGTCATTGATCGGCCGACCAGTTAAACTGATTATCGAACTCGTCGAACCGATCGTCGCGTTAGTTGGAACGATTGTTACTCGTCGGAACGATTGTTGCACTCGTCGAACCGATTATCGAACTCCTTGGGACGATCGCTGTACCCAAAACTAAAAACAGGAAAAAGCCTATTGAATTACTGTACCTACCCCCCCCCCCCCCCCCCCATCCAACATTTGTTTTCTATGATTGTTGGGAAAATACAACATACCGGTGTATCACCCGGAAAACCATCCACACGTGCTTCGAAAAATAAACAAATTCCCTTGTCGGACACAATGTTAATGACCCTCCCGTCGGATTGCTCACCCCAACTCCAAATATCATGCCGTCGTCACTGTGGGCTATTCGCTTACATATTGGTTGAAAGTATATTTTATGGATGGCATGTGATATATCGTTGACGAAATTGGACTACTAATGTGTAATACAAATCAGTTCAATGTGAGAAGGGTAATCATGAAATTGACATATATTAACTATCATTACTAAATAAAGTCAGTCTACAGTGAACAAACATGTTTTTTCACATTCAAGTTAACTGCGGCATTAGTCGTTTTACGAATACGATGTAAGTATGTTCCAGGGGGAGCAATCCGACGGGAGGGTCATACGGTAATGTTTCAAATGAGGTACTGGTGGGATGTGTATATGAGGTGCGCGCCTAACAAGCGACTCTTGTAGAGCTCTACACAGCGCTTAGAGACAATCGCAATTTGCGCTATATAAATACCTATTATAATTATTATTATTTAACAAAATTATTTGTTACCGAGTGAAAACATAACATTTCGCCAGATCCTCCGTTAGTCTAATGCTGCATTTTTAGCATACCAATAGACCTGTTATCTCCATATAATATATTTTGCAACAACACGTTTTCCCTTCCACACACATAGTGACCATGAACCATTAATTACCAAAAACCCATCAGATCCGAGTTTGACGGGTTTTCAAATGTAGCACTACGACAAGGAGCTCTCTAGATGCATGAAAACATATAGAAGCAGCACTACTCCAGTAGCCATTTGATGAAATTATACTTTCTATTGCTTAAATTTCTCAACACAACTTCATCGCGGCTTTACTGAAAGCTCCTTTGACAAAACTGATGAAATAACACTAAATGTTTAAATTCAGTTCATGATATCCCCAGCTAATGTGCAGTCTTAAGTTTACAGTTTATATTTCACTGCAAATTTCATCCAGTGTTTCAACCTTTTGTTTTCCAACTGTACGTGTTTTGTACTGCCTTTTTACATGCCTGTATGTGGGTTGTGCTATCATGTAATATACAGTACTGTACAGTGGAGTTTTTGCTGTAGTCACACTTCATAGCTAGGCTAGCACAATGTGTAATAGCCTAACAACTGTCATTGTAGTATCAATGTCCTTTGTATTTTTTATGACTACAACACATGACATACTTAGCATGCGATCGCCTAATGCTAACACGGAGATAGTATTATTTTCCTCCGAGGCATGAGACCACTTCAAGTCCGACTGAAACTAGACCAAGAAAAAATAAAAACTATTTCATGAAACTGTCGGATTATTCATAGAAATGATACCGTAACATTCAGTTAGAATTTCAGACCGTTACGTATTTGCCAAATTGGGGCCCAGTTGGGCCCAGACCTGCATGAAGCCCGGCAGATGCTCACAGTAAATCATCCAACATAAAACTCAATTTGTATCATGTGTCCGCAACAAACATAATGAAACTGATCAAAAAAAGTATTAAATAATGAACTTACATTCTCTTCTTATTTTCATGAGCCCCCTTGAATCCCACATGGAACTCACCAATTTAGCCCACCCAGAGGCAGAGCCAACGTAAGCCCAATTCAACAAGTAACACCAAATTGGGCCCCATTTGGGCTTGCTGGTTGGGTAAGCAGGGTCGATCCAAAATTGTCTAAATGTGTATTTATATACGGTTCAATACAACGGCAATTCGTATAACTCAATATGAAATGTCACCTACGATTTAATACAATCACCAAAAATGTAAGTACATTATAGCCATCAAAGATAATGATCATGACTCAACATAAGGGCCCATATATGATGCAATGCAATTCCCCTTAACATAAAGGTCACATATATACCGTAGTACAATTGAATGAACGTGTATGCAACTAATTCGTATAACTATATCAATCATGGCAGGTATATGATTTAGCGTAATGGATGATGACACTTTAATTTTCCCATATGATGAATATGCCGTGAGCTTTCCATCCCATCAGTGACATTCCAATTCGGTGACCACCACAAACTAATAAAGCATCTCATACAGAATGCTGAATAGTCAAGAAGTATAGGTGCTGGGCCGTTACAGGTGATATAAGCATTAAGTGGCATATCCTTTCATGTGACGGATGGTTTTGTCCAGAGGAAATTCTATAATTAGGAAACGTTCCAAATTTGCTTGTATTTACATTTGGAAGTTTAAGTTCACATACCCCTTCAAGGAATCTTGTTTTTGTCCCGCAATCGCATTTGTGGAATCTAAATTTAAGCTTAAAAATACCAAGGTTTATCTAGGCTGAAACACTGATTTATCATGATGAATGATAAATCCAAGTTTCCCTAAGGCATTTAACACTCACGATTGAAGCACACTACGTATGATCTACCCGAAGGTAAATATCATCCAGATAGCTTACACACACCACAAAAGCTACCCTGTTTACGTAACTCACATAACACCGGTTTTATTAGTTTTGTCAATATCCTTGGTGTTGAGGCGAATCCATTTGGGAGACATGTGTATTGTTGATACAATTCGTCTTTCCAAAATAATTTTAAGAATGTTCGTTTTGGGCGCCGAATAGGCACAGAAAGAAAGGATATTTTTAGTCAATCAATGCCATGAAACAATATGTTTGTATCAGTTTTGACTGGGCTTATAACTGAATTTAGACAAACCATTTGAAATGGTGATAAAGTACAGGTTTGTTCAATTCCTTGAAAATAAGAATCATACAAAAGGATTGGTCATTTGTTTACAAGAAAGTATTGACGATATGATTTCCAGCAGTGAATGCTGGGGTTTCTTGATTATTCCTTTGAGCTGCAGCGTTATCATCTCTTTTCAAAAATGTTCTACCGCACAGGATAGTAACACACCTTGTGGAGATATTACAGAGGCCCT
>WXZC020000669.1:0-11216 GCA_011317855.2 Paelopatides confundens
TTGTTAACTATTTACTTGTGCTTGAAGGTCACATCCTGATAGTTGCGGTTTTAGTTTGCTCGCTTTGTGTTTGTTTAGCGTCAGAAGTGGTTACACGTCAGAATTGGTTACACGTAAAATATAATATGCCACCGTCCTGGCATGACCAACCCCTATTTTCCAATTCGTTCAAATTCGAGAAGAAAATATGGGGCATGGGGTATCAGGGAGGTAATGATGCATTATTTTGTATCTAAGCACCCTTAATTCTGCCAACAAAATAGGGGAGGGGCCCTTAATGTCTCTCACTTAAGACCTCTCCCCTCCCCTCAGCAAAATATCGCCTGCATAAAAAGTTATGACTAAATCAGTCGGAAAATGTAGAATGTGAACCACCACTTCTGAAATAATGCGTGCGCCAATGGCCCTAGCCGCACAAAATAAAAATATGTATGTTTTAGCACTGATGGGCGTTTCCGCAAGGTAAAAAGCTTCAATTTTTCAGGAGGTTTTCCCTTCAGTTTTTCGTCCCCTCATTTGTTGGGGACTGGCACGATCACTGCCCAGGATGAACATCTACGACCCCCGCCATATTGCAACAATTCCTATACACTCCTCTCTAAACTAATGTGAATGGTGAGGGAAAACGAGAAAGGTAGCTAAGTGTCGTGGGATGAAATTAACTTTTCGCGGGGAGGACAATATAATGATATACATAGAATATTTACTATAGCAACAAAATACACTTATATCCCTAATCTTGATTGGGGAGGACAAAAGGGATTCTGGAAAGCAGTATCGTTATAGAAGGCATAACCCCACCAACATCCCCGTCGCGACACTATTGGTTATTATAGTATATATATAGTATATATAAAAGCGAGGTATATCGGAACAATAATGTGTATTTCATTAGAATCCCTAAAATTAATATCCAACCGTTACTGATTAACAGTTCGATATTATCTTGTTTTATTTCGACAGATCGAGAATGAGAATTAGCACGTATTGCATACTTGTGATACGGGATGTATCCTGATAGGCATACTCACCCAAATTTAAAGTTGCTTGTTTGGTTTGTGATATGGCATATCCCACCATGTAGGCATACACAAATAGGTATACGAACATTGTATTTAATTAATTTATGCATTGATGCCTAAGATATGCTGAAGTCTTCAGTTAGCCTATTATATACAACACGTCCATGGTAGATGTACATGTAGCCTAGCATAATTTGCCTGTATGAATAGCCTACCCTATACATCACATGACATATGTATGGCCTCTCCTGCTTTACCTATATGAATTAACATATCATATACAACACATTCATATCAGATGTACATATAGCCTACCATGTGTTACATTTACGAATTAGCCTATCAAATACAATACATCCATGGCGGATGTTCATATAGCCTAGCCTGATTTGCATTACGAATTAGCATATATTATACAACACAGTCATGTCAGATGTACCTATATCATAACCTGCTTTACATTTAGGAATTATCCTAGCATATACACCACATCCATGACAGGTGCACATAAAACATTTTCCTGCTGCCCATTTGCGAATTAGCCTGTCCTATAAAACACAATCATGGCAGATGTGGCCTACCTATATCATAACCTGCTTTACCTATATGAATTAACATATCCTATACAACACATCCATGACAGATGTACCTATAACCTACCCTACCTTACATTCACGAATTGGAATATCCTATACAACACTTCCATGACAGATGTAGCCTACCTATATTATAGCCTGCTTTGTATTTAGGAATTAGCATACCATATACAACACTTGATAAAAGTGCCTCTTTTTTAAATAAAAAGTGTTTCCTTTCTTTCCATACTTTTTTCCAACGTAAATATATCGTTTACTATATTGTAGAGCAGGGTTTTCCAACCTTTTGAAAAGAGGGGCTATGTTGTCAGCGAAGATCCGGGACGCCGAGATCGATGTGCGCACTAAGCCAGTGGTATATGTAGTACGGTTCCGTGGTTTCTAAAGTGGGGGTGGAGGTCAAGCAAACTGTTTGGGCACAAACATTTTTGGCGATCTCTTTTTAAAGAGGACACAAGTTATGATGGTGAAGCCCGAACACGCGAGCACTGAAGGCGCGAAGCTCCTAGTCCTCTCGCAGACAATTTTAAACGTTTACACCATTAGATAAGACTTCCTGGCATCTGACAGTCAAGAATACTTCATAGAGAAAAAAGAAAAAAAAGTTTTATATTTTGCACATGAACAATTAATATTTTCAATCTGTCGAAAAAATATGTGTATGATATTAAAACATGAAGCAGAATAACATGAATAACTTTGTAAATGAGAAACTGATCTCCCGGACTGATATACTGTACCCTTCGTAATCACTTTATATTTTACTTTGAATAAATATTTTCACAAAATAATGGAGACAAAATGTAAAATTATATCCAGCTCAGTTTCCTTCTCCATTTTACTCACCCTATCGTTCCCAGATTTATCATAAAATTAATCTTAATATTATCATTCATTGTCCTTCCGCCTACCTTTGGCCGCTCTGCAACAGAGAAACAAAACGTGGCATATCGTTTTTACTTATACTGATGCACACAATTTGTAGGCATTACACCGATGACCTATACAATGTCATTTTGGGTCATCGTCGTCATACTTGCATATATCTAATATTGTTTATGGTACAGCAATTGGTATTATTTGGGTTTAAATGGTACACTCTCTACTACTGTACTATATACTATATAGTATTTTTGAAGTTTAAGATATATTTTTGCATTTTCTGTATTGGTGCTTTGTCATTTTATAATTTTAAACTAATCTTGTATTGTTAATCACTTTATACGCTTTATAATTGTATTTTATTATTATCATTATTATTATTAATATTTAATTATATACTATGGTGTTGTGAGGCGCTTCTGTCAACTGATCTTGTGAAATAATCTCAAAATTTACCCAACGAATTTCTAAAATGCAAATCACCTTCAATCCTCCTGATGTTCATAGCACGTGCTTTTTCATTTGTACTCTTTAACACCCAATCATTAAAAGCGTCGATAATATCTATAAAACATGGACAAATACCATGCAGTCGGTCTTTTAAAGCATTTTTCCAAAGGGTGACCATTTTGGGCGGATGTACACTACGGTAGCTAATTGTGGTACGCTACCTTACTGCCTTAAGGGATATGTCAAGTATTTGTATTTTTTCCAAACTCTCTTTAGGAATTATCCACATTACAAAAATATGAAAACCTCTTAATTGTCTTCTGCCTATAAGACATTGCAAAAGCTAATTTGAAGGTTTCAATTCTTTATTTTGCTCGAGTCATATAACAAATTTCTCACTAAAGTGTTTTCTTACTTGTGAAAAGGGGAGGGTCATGGGGAATACCCTTAGTCACAATGATTTATCCCATAAGTTGGCTGCAGTAAAGCAAATCCAAATGAAATATGTAAACAAATCTAATTTTTGGCTCTCAGATGCAAGGAAATCGCATTTAAAGGTGTATAATTTAATATTATACACCCCGACATGGCGCTCGCATATTTGGGCTGCGCAGATTTGTTTCCCTCTTTAAAAATAGCTCGCACACATGTTACCCAACACCTGTTTGCTTTCGCTCCACTTTCCCCGCCCCTCCTACTTTAGAAATATTGGTTCCCCCACTGCCTATATATAACGTTGAGGCTTGGCTTTAATTACACATGTTCAACATCATCCCAAATATGTAAAGTGGGACTAGTGGGAGAGGTGTGGATTTGTACCAGACCCGTGAACAAAGGAACATTTGATATGTTCTTAGATATGTAAAGGACAATATGCTACTTAGGATATAAAGACAGTACACAATATAGTTCACCCATTGTTATTGAACTGCCACATAGAATACAGACTGAAAAGAGTGTTCTGTTAATTCGAAAAAATAGAGGACATCCTTCATTACAATGTCTTACGCAATATAACCTTGACACTTGTCTCAGGACTGATTGGATAATCACCAAATCAGAACAGTCTTCAAGCTGTTATGTTGATAACCTTTCGTTTAAGCAAATCTACCCCATTTGTTGACACATGTACAATAAATCGGTTTATGTTTCCAGGCAGCTGAAAGCTCAAAAGAAATTAATCATTTCTAAAGTATAAAACACGTAAGGAATTAACTTGAATTCACAGTAGCATTGTTTTAGCATTCGGCATTGCTGTATGTGTGGGTGGTGTGTCATCAGTATGGTTTGAACTGGATTTGTATAAAGATCGAACTTGACCATTTTCGTGCACAGCTATGTTGATGTTTATTATTCATTCATAAATGATGTTATTGATTTTTTGCAATCTGAATGGTTGAAAGTTAGCACAGCACTTCAAAGATTAAAATACATTTTATATGCTCAATTTGTTTATAATATTTAAAGATCCAATAAACCAATTCAATTTCAGCCAAGAACATATTCAAATAGACAAAGGCATCCCTAAGATATGATATTTTTAAGATGCTGTTAAATTTTCCCAAATCCTGCCGAAAATTGACAAAAAAGGGTCAAAATGACATTTTCATAGTTTTATGGACTGATTTTTATCAAACTAAATATTATTGAATAAACTCGGCTAAACACATGATTGTTTACTAACCTATAAAGAGTGTATTACAAAATAATTTTCAGGATCTAGGTTTATTGCAATTTGGTTTTGAAGGTGGATACATTATACATATTGTTCAATTTCAACAACCCGCAAACTTGAAATGCTGAAGTCCTGCAGATAATCAATATGTATACATGTCATAACTTTAGTTGTGAATAGGCTGTTAAGATGAAAGGTTGTGAAAATATTAAATGCATGAACATTTTTAACTAATTACATATGTTATGCACATTTTGCATTGCATAATATGGATTTTTCCTTTATAGCTTACATGTTGAGAATCACAAAACAATTCTGTAAACAAAATTCGGGCGAACAATTTATTACTTTCCTTAGAAATCTCTCAGTCACGATGTAACATCATGCCTCTGCTTTGGAGCCCGATTTTCGTGTACTTTACGATACTTTTTTATGGAATGTTTTGTCTATAATGTTCAATTCCCGGTCCATGTTTTCGTGAATATCAAGGGGCGGGCGGAGACCCAAAACAATATGCAAAAACAATATGCTTAGGTCTAATTATACGTCTTATATCTAAGTCGTGTCGATACATATAAGCAATAGCTTGTGTTTAAAGATTAATGTCTTCCTCCACACAGATAAGACACAATGTATTTTACTTTGTTGATTCAGTGTCACAGCATATTCTTAATACCTCGAGAATATCAGTTACAAATTTGTTTTCCGAAACAAAATTATACACTGAGCATATAGTCCTATAATACTGACATATCTGCTGACCCGGTAGGCCTAACGTGATTTACATATACACTACACTACATTACTGTGTATTTGGTTATTTACCGGTTGATTGCACCATTTCAGGCAAGGAGAAATACCTTGTAGCTTATGAATTCAATTAAATGTCAGATGTATATCTCAACCAGATCAGAATATACAATTAGCAGAGTTTACATATAATATGACAGGAATTATTATACTTACAACGAGAATTAAAGATAAAACAAAATCATAATGCACACAGTACACTCTAAAAATGTTGAGGGGATACCGCAGAAGGTACAATTAGCTTGTATGTGGTCCCCTTTATATAAAATATCAATATGTATGTTGATAATAAGTATAGTTTTAGCTTAGGAATTTAGAGTATCACTGCATTTTAATATGTATGGGAAGAGAATTCCACATTTTAGTGCCATTTTATTTTATAAAACGTTGAATAATAGCTAAGTTGTAGAACATTGCACGCATATCATCATTTCTGGTGTGATAATTGTGAGTTGGATAGTTGTTTAAAAAAGTGTTGAAATTAATAGGAATAGAACCTTTAAACTATTGAAACATAAATGCGGCTGCTTGGAATATTGCAATATCGAAATTGTTAAGAGTATTACAATTATAGATGGATACTTGAAGGAAGCACCACAAATCATCCTAAATGCACGTGTTTACAGCATATTAATGCGATTTACGTGTGTTGGAAAAGTAAATCCACAAACAATGAAGCCATACGAAAGATACGGGCGTTTTATAATATTGTAAATATAAATCATGGAATGCTTAGGGATATATATATATATCTTGTAAATAATACCACGATTAAAGCCTTTGCCACACACATGATAGATATGAGCAGACCAGGAAAATATATGGTCAATAATAACTACAAAAAAATGTTATGGCATCTGCAAAGGGAATAAAACTAGTGTCAAGACGAACAACTAAAATTGTTGAATTAAGACTTTTTGGATGATGATGAAAAATAATAATACGGTGAAGTGTATTGCACGAGAACCAATTTATATGGAATAAATACAGTTACTGTGAGTAGTTCTGGCAGAAAGTGGACTAGTGGTGTAAAAAGGTTTACATTTATTAATGAAATGACACCATCTGCTATAAATGAGTAAGTATACCTTAATTACTGTTATACTCGGCGTTTTGTTATTGGTTATATGCTAATACCACTCATTATAAGTAGCGTTATCTTGATTAACTAGTTTGTTTATGTCGTATATTAATATCAGTACTTACTTATTATGTGACCTCATAACAGATTATTGGGATGTTGTTAACGTTTTAACATTGGATTATTCAAGGACCGGTTGGGATGAATTTTGGGGGTTGAATGTAATTCTCTTTTTCGATTCAATAGCTATAGGTTTGGAATTATTTTGAAAATGCTATGGTGTGATTGCAGGATCCTTTTCAATTCCAGGATGACTTTATGCTTTTCGGCATTTTGGTTAAAATGATATATAATACTGTTTAACTATACGTAAAGGAGCTGGTCGCGTTCAATTTGCAATTATAACTTCGTTTTAATAATATATATTTTGTTACGTTAATGTCACAAATGTGCTTAGTGTTAGTATATTGTACGAAATTCATAAGTTTGCACACAAAAAGGTCAATTGTGTTTAAAAATATACATCAGCCGTCAGCCTTGACATAATACACATATATCCACAGTCTATCCTACTTTACATATATGAATCGGGCTGATATTGTTGTTGTCATTAACCAATATGACTAATAATCAACTAATTGCACATTATTGGAGGAATCAGATTAAACTATTTCATATACATTTGTACGGCGCACTGCACTGATTTCCTGTATGTACTTACTCAAATGCCGGGTGTGAGTTTGTATTATGTATATCATATATACCTGCACATGAAACACATCATCCCACTATTATTTATGTTTGCTCGTTACTTTCTCTATCAAATCATATATCAAAGGAAATATCACGTATATCAGGGGTGGACACCAACATATCACGTAGACCAGGGGTAGACACCAAAATATCACATAGACCAGGGGAGGACACCAAAATATCACATATACCAGGGGTGGGCACCACAATATCACATAGAATAGGGGGGAAACCAAAATATGACATAGACCAGGGGTGGACACCAACATATCACGTAGATCAGAGGTGGACACCAACATATCACGTAGACCAGGGCTGGACACCAAAATATCACATAGACCAGGAGTGGACACCAAAATATCACATATATCAGGGGCGGACACCAAAATATCACATATACCAGAGTGGACACCAGCATATCACATATACATGCATGGGGTGGATACCACAATATATCATAGACCAGGGTGGGCCCCAAAATACCACATAGACCAGGGGTGGACAACATAATATCACATAGACCAGGAGTGGACACTAACATATCACATAGACCAGGGGTGTACACCACAATGTCACATATACCAAGGGTGGGCACCAAAATGCCACATAGACCAGGGGTGGACACCAACATATCACATATACCAGGAGTGGACACCAAAATATCACATAGACCAGGGGGACACCAAAATATAACATAGACCAGGGGTGGACACCACAATATCACATAGACCAGGGATGGACACCAAAATATCACTTAGACCAGGGGTGGGCACCAACATTGTTTGGTGGGCAACAGTGGTTTTTGGTAATGGCCCGTGGACCGCAACTTTTTAGTCGCCTTTTGCAGAGATACTTATAGAAGGAAACTAACCATAATAGTATTAACATTGGGTTTGTATTTATATCATTCAATGATAAAGTTAGAAATAAATTATAAAGGACATTACTGGGCTCTTCTGTTATCATTTTTGCTTGATGTTGCAATCTAAGTTATATTCGGGGAACAGCACAAAATAATTTCATACGTATATTATTTTTGAGATCAACTTCCAGAATGAGGACTGTACACGTTGACATTTGCATCCATTCAATTATTCAAGTGTTTCTTCTATTTTAGACCTCATGATCTTATTGTGTAAAGCCTGTTAACAGGTTAACGTTTGCCTATTATCATACAATTATTTAAAGCGCGCGCCTTTGTTATGTTTTATTTATTCCACTTCACGACATATTCACTCAAGTAAAACATAGTGTAATGTTCCAAGTGAACACTATATCACTCTTACTCCCCATCCAAAATGTGTAACTATTAATATTAGTATCCAAAGTTAATGACAATAATATCATCAGCCCCAATTATTATATGCAGAGTAGGCTAGGCTATGTATACACTAACAATATAGCACGCATAGTTGGAGAGAGACATTTCGTATCAAACACAGTCAGTTGCTTTAAAACAATCATATTATTGAAGTTAATTTTGGCAAATTTTCGGCCACAAATTCGTCGGAGACGAATATAACCACCATTAATATCAGTAGAATAATCATCATGCATGATGAACGTACGTTGGTTGCAAAGAAAACACGTTGGTTATCTGTACGCATGAACCAGGGATGTGTTATTTAGATAAATAACACATCCCTTCATAAACTATTTTGGTGGCTCTGCCCTTCTACTTCATATGTATAACTACAGTCATAAAACTGCTATAGATATGATTAAAATATTAATTTGTAAATTACAGACTAACGAAAAAGTGCGTTACTTTAACTATTATTTAAGTTAATTAGCGCAACCACACAGAAAACTACGGAAGACTAAGCCGAAACAAATATTTATATTCTGTTATTATTTTTCTTTTCTTGTTTCTGCCATATTTTTGGTTTCTCCAACTTCTGTTTTTTTGCGCCTCTGTTTTGTGGAGTAAGTTGGAGTTAGGTCGCATTTGCAACATCATGTTCGACCAAATATAGAGTTATCAGCAGAACTTACCCCCCCCCCACGTCTGAAGGATAACTTGGAAGATACACAGTCTGGGCCAAAAACAAATACCATGAGATGGATAATATATTACCCAACATTGTAGTAGATGGCATACTGTACGTGCCCAACAGTTGATGGAGTATGATGACATGAAAGTTTAGTTATTAGTAAGATGGTTTTATAGTTAACACAGCACATTTGATACTTTGTCTAACTAAGCGGCTTGTTTTGTATTTACTTCTAAAGCTTAGGTGGCTCAAGCTCAGTAACGTAGGAAACTGAATGTATTTCCCCTTACCTGGGATTGTCCATCGAGATTACTGACAAATTTGATGCACTAAACCTGGGAAGACCTATCGAAATTATTGAAATGATCTATGGCGTTCCATATACGAATGTGAAATCACAACGATGTGAGATCTATAAATCTTTTAATATTGACCGGGTCTCCTCCGATGTCATCGAAAGGGTGGGCGACTTGCCGAGCGTATTCGTATATCACAATATAGTGACTGAGCGCGTACTTAATGATAATGTATAGCTGCCTTGTATTTATGTTTAAGATTAAACTATTGTGTGTGAACAAGTCTGTATAGCTGAAATAGTATTATTAAGTGTTTATAGTTTATTCATTTAACCATTAACCGGGTTTATTTGTGTTCTTTGTTTATTATTTATTATGTAGTTGAGAGTTTTAAATATTAACTTCTATTCATGTACCAAGATAAGCTGTCACAGTACTATTTTAGTGTTACATTACATCACAAGATTGAGACGAAAAGAAAAGACATTTTCAGCCAGAAATCTTAATAAATGTTATTGGATGGTTTATTGAAATGAAGGCCACTGTTCTGACGGAAGAGGGCAGTATGTGGTTAATGAACCTATGGTTGTCCAATCACAGTAACATATTGATATATTGTTGTTATTTACAACAATGACACAAACAAACAACTGTATTATGTCAATATTTAAAAACCAAAAAGATAACAATAAATACCGACCGGGAATACATGCACGCTTTAATGATTATTCAGTATAAATGGTGTTTGATATGATCGAATGAAGGTTAATGATATACAAATACTATTATAACATGTACACTAGAATAACGCTTAATAATATAGTTTATTATTTTACGACGCTACGCTGCCACATATACATGTGGGAAGCCGAAGTTGCTTGTAACTTACACTTCACATCCGGTGATAGTTTACACCCAGACACTCAACTGGCCCCACTCTTATACTTTAACGCTGAGCACCCATAAGTATGTGCCTTTTTAAAGATTTGGCAATGTTTCCTTAGTGACACATATTTACAGCATAAACTGCATTATGATCATATTCCAATAATAAAGAAAGATTGTGGTAGTTAATGCGTAATAATAACGTCATATTAATATGACCAAATAACGTTAATTGTTCTAAAAACGTGTTGTAATCATGTCGTAATCAAAATAATACAACAAGTATTTAAAACAAAATAGTCATTTAGTAACTCTTGTTAAGTAAAGTCAAAAGGTCAGATACTTCCAGAAGTTGCATTCTCAATGACGTGATTTTAAATAGTATAGCCCACACGTTAGTAAACTTAGTTAGCATTACTATGGAACGCGATAAAGATAGTAACCAGATTGATGATGTAATATTACGTAGCTTGTGTGTTTGACAGACCGGTAACATATACATACCCTCATGATATAGCCTCATATATGTACATTAATATCAACTTTCAAAAACTTTAGTCCTTAGAATCTTGACAGCATTATAAATCTCCCCCATCCACATTCCCCACCCACCATCTTCTTGAGAGAAATATTATTCTATCTTCTTAATTTTTCAACGAAACAACTTCTTCTTTCTTCTTCTTCGGTTTTACGTCTTTTTTTCCCATTATACGGGGTTAGACGTTCGATGATCTGGTGTGATCACCATTTTGATTTGGCGAATTATTTTACG
>WXZC020000670.1:0-11216 GCA_011317855.2 Paelopatides confundens
TTGTGAATGTGTGTGTGGGTCGCCCGTGTGTGACCTAGTAGGGATTGGGGGTACGGTGTTTTCGCTTGGTTTCGGAGTGGGTTGTTTGTTATGTTTTTAGTTGGCGAGTCACGTAAAAAACATGAAAAAACAAGAGGTTCCATTCCAGTGGACTACTGAAAATTTCAGCCCTGACTCAAACTCACACAACAAGGCCGGTGTTGATCGATGTCTTTGTAACAATGACGAAATTCATAAACAAACAGTATTGAGTGCGCCACCATATATCGATGATTTCATGCCAGAGACGAATATACGTATAGCTCTGCAGGGAAAATCCGGGGTCATGCCTATGATGTTCCCTCAATCCCTAACATTTTAATTAGGCCCTATGTTCCCTCAACCTAATTTCTTGAGTACGCTCCCGAAAATCCCACCAAAAAAATGGCGTCGACAAGTACAACATTGTTCAGGTCTCCCGCACCGTACACTGTGTAATCAAAACTACCGCCTTGTGACGTCACGATTCACAGCTCAGTCCGTTGCAGCTCAACGGAAATGCTACGCACGCAGTTAACAAAGCATACTATGCCATAACATTACGATTATTTATACGAAATATTGCCTGATTTCGGAACGGTAAAATACCATTTCGGTCGTTTACTGTGCCTCCGTGAGTCAATACAATATTCACTATTGATGCATATGGCGTTGTCATTGAATTGTTTATCAAGGTCGTGCTGCCAATCTGTTGTTTCAATTTTACTTTGTGTCACGTAAAAGCTGACAAAATTAGCTAATAAAAGACATATTGATCGATAAAATTGAGATTCATTTTATTACAGTAATTAAGGCTGCTAATTTTGTAAGTAACACGATTTACATAATTAATTAGTGACACAAATTTTCTGGAGACTTTAGGTTAGTATTACTATTTGACGTCATCATTGTAGTTTGTGTACTTGGGTGTAGATTATGTCTGGCAACGAAAATTGAGGAATTTGTATTGACTACACGTGTGTAAGGTGTGTTGTGTTGGATTCAATGATTACATTCAGTACTGCGTTACTAGTAGAGACCGGACACATAGCAACAAATAACTTGCAAAGTATATACAAAGTCACAATTACGATTGACTTGAATTATTAAATTATTATTGCAATCTTTTACTGACAAATGGATTCGACTTCAAGTGCAGTAGCAAACTAGTTACAACTTGACTGTAAAGTTGTATTGTAAGGTATTACAAAAAAAATATTATTTTTATTATACTATGCTAGCCTATGGCATCATGCTCTACTAACTACACATCTGTGTAGGTCAGTGTACTACAGTACATACTGATCTGACTCAAGTCTTGTCAACTTTTATTGGTGTTAACTTTATCTTTAGTTTCCTACTTTTAAACTGGAATATTTATATTACAATTTGTAATTTCACTTGGAGTTGGCCTAGTAGTATTAGTAAGTTTTATGATTTCTTACTAATATTGTACTAAATATTACGGTTTATATATTAATAACCTCCTCGTGGTGGAGCTCGAGACTGGATACATTGTCATTGCTCTGAACAAATGCTCAAATCAATACTTTTCATCGGTAAATCTTCCCTTCACAATCCTATATATTTTTCATACTCGTAGGTTGTGACAGGCTCAACGTTGGGGCCACAGTTAACTTTTTCGGAAATGGGACCTCCTTGGTGGGGGAGGCATGAACCATGTATTATAACACTAGAATATATCAAAATAGTCAGCATAGCAAATGTATGCTTTGTATCATCTTTCATCAAAAAGTTATTTAAAAATCAGCCTTTTATCTCAATATCAATATGGTATTGCGCAATAACTTTGAACATTGCATAATACCATTGCTAAGTGTCATAATCAGTTAATACATTTTCACCATTCAAAATTGCTGTTCATATGCTTATTTGCATAATATACATTGTGATAATTTCTTAAGACTAATTATTATGCATTAAAATATAATTTAACTGTTTAAAGCAGTTCCACTACACTGTGGAAACACAATAAGAAACTATGAACTAACGAACCATGTAATTAAGCAACTGTAATCATGTTGTAACCAAATATTATTCCACTTAACACACTTTCTTTAGGGCTTATAGTTGAGAAAAAATGGGAGGATTGATATAAATGGAAGGCAATTAAATTTGTGTCTAATTTGCACACATATTAGTGTAAATTCACTGGTTCCAACATGGGACACAAGTAATTATATATGAATGTAGCCAGATTTAATTGTTTTTTGTAATTAATACAGAGTGTTGTGGTGACCTATTTTCTTCTTCTGGTCAATCATCTGTGTGAGTTTGTTCAGGTCACAGGCTCTACTGATGATAAATTAAAAGAAACAGGAATTAGACTTAATTGTAAATTATGTAATACCAAGCATTATTTAAAAATACAGTTGGTCAATGCCCGTTGTCATGGAAACGCAATTAAATACAGTTTACGGAAATGAGTTCGAACTTTCCTCCATAACTTTGCCATTCTGTATCCTATATACACCAGGTTGGTGTCATTTTAAAGAGATTCACAAGCTCCAACTCCCTGCCACACTCCTAGCACTATCTGGAAAATGATTTTTTTTAATTATTAATGTTAATTAATTTCAGAGTGAGGCCAGTTGGTGTCCGGATGTAAAAACACTAGGCTGTGAGTCGTTGCGTGCTACAGTCCTTATTCAGCATTGTAAACCCCAAATGGGCTCGTCTGAGGACGACATAATATAGAGATAGAGAGAGATCTATATGTTGCCAAATGATTTTGACTAAGCCTTTTACCGGTGTCTGTATAATGGTTGTACTTGATTGAATCTTATAAATGGTGGGTATAGTGATGTCATTAATTCATCATACAATGTGTATGTCTGAGTGCAGCTCTACAGCATCCATATATACTATGGTATATGTATAATGGTTGTACTTGATTGAATGTTATAAATGGTGGGTATAGTGATGTCATTAATTCACCATACAATGTATATGTCTGTATGCATCAATACAGCAACCATATACACCATGGTATATGTATAATGATTGTGATTGGTTGAACGTCGTGGACTTGTAGTGACGTCATGCATCATTCTGGGTGTGTTCAATTGATGATCTTTAAATCCAAACTAATTATTTGTATCTGACCTTATACTGCAATAAAAGTATTGTTGATTAACAACGACATGAAAGGAGGGGTGTGGTGATGGTATGGTGGAGTGGTGATGGTATGATGTGGTGGTGGTGGTGGTGATCAAACAACTGAACAAAACCAAAATTACGACACCCTCGAGACTGTCTGCATGAGTTAATTGAAATTCATTCATCAAGAATATAGTTGATCACCGTCAATGTGAGTTTTGAAGGAGTAATTGGACTCGAACGTTTGACCGTTCCACGTGTATTAGTTAAATCTTTAACTCTGATCAGAATAATATTTCGAAATGGATTATTTGATATTATCAATTGAAGACTGACGTATACTGAAATATAAGAGTTATTTTCTTGTCTGGAATACTCTTCTTTTTTTGGGTGTATTGTCGGTTTAAATAACTTGCAGATTGCCATAGGACCGACATGTCAATGGTTATCATGAAGTTTGCAAATCAACGTGTTTCGACATTCGACCTGGTCAAAAGTGACCAATGCGGAGAATTGTTTTCTTTTAAGTGACTTGCAAATTATTCCATACAAGTTTATTTGTTGTGGTGAAGAGATCAGTTTATATTTTTGTCTGGTGCAAGGACAGCTTGTAACTTTTTAAAAGCTAATGGGAAAGGACGGGATTTTCTGTCATGAAGCCTCAGCTACTCAACCGATCGTAAAATGAAGCCGTAAAATCTACTCGGGTTAGCGTCTTGTGTTTTGACGAATACTGGCACGGTTGTATATATGCATCAATTGTAGTTACATTGACCATAATACGTTTAACATAAACTTCCAGATTGTGCTCAATGTAATTTGCTATATACAAATTAACTAGCAGTATATATTATATAGTAGTACAGTTATTTGAGAATGTGTTATGACTCTCTGGATTTGTGTGGATTGCAAAACTTCTATCAAAAATTCGATCGGAAATGTTCATGTAGACATTTCTGACATCATATTCTAGATAAAGATCTGGAATGCCATATACAGATGCATGAATATAAAACCAAAATGGTAGCTAACTGATAATGAGATAGCTATAGTTATAGTTATAGTTATAGTTTCAGTTTACGATAAGCTGTCACATATACATGTGGGAAACCGAAGTGGCTTGTAACTTACACTTCACACGTTGATGTAACATATTACACACAACTTGGACAACTGTTGTGTTTAGTGGATGTCAACGGTCAATTGAGGTCACCAGAGGTCAAATCTTGAACAATTGTAAATGCGATAACTCAAGAAGGGAATTTTACTTTTACACTCACTCGCTCTAGTATAAGTGGAAAGTTGAAGCGCAAAGAATCCCGTTCTAGCCATCCATTTATTTGCGCTTCAACTTTTCACTATTACCAGAGTGAATGAGTGAGAGAGTAAAACTATCGATAAAGGCGTTGATTGACCATAAATCGTTGCTTTGAAACGACAACATTCAAGAAGGGAAGCATTGACATATTTCATACTTCACATGTTGAGTGCAAGAAGCCTATTTTTAGGGGATGCCAAATGTCAATTGGGTTATCAAGAGGCCAACGCATGTAAAGCTTGTAAACAAGATATCTTAAGAAGGAAACGTTCACAAATGTCATACTTCACATGTCCATGTAACATATTGAGTACAATAAGCCTACTCTTTTACTTGAAGTCAAAATTAAATTAATGTCACCAGAGGCCAAAGCAAGTCATAATGAGTAAAAGTACCCTATTATTTTTGGTAGATTCCCAATGTTATTTGAGGTCACCAGAGGTCAAAATATGAGCAATTTAAAAGCACTTATATTTCAAGTTGCAATGGGTTATAACCAGCAGCAATGTGTTCATTGATACCAATGGGTTTCAGCCAGTAGCAATATATTCATTGGTACCAAATGCGTTCAGCCAGTAGCAATGGATTCAAATTGGTCTTGACTGTTTCCAATTATTCTGTCAACATTTTTCCGACACAATTACTTTTTGGACACTCAAATTTTTGGACCTATTTCTGGGCCAAACTTTATTCCAAACTATGTATGTAAAACTCTGTATAAAAACTCAATATTAATGAAGTGACAAGTCAAACATTAATTTATTTTATGATTTATAAAAAATATGGCTTGAAATTTAACACAAAACTTCAGGGAACATCATACATTATGTGCATTCTGGTTATCGTAACATTGTAAACATAATATATGATACATTCATGTTTCAATTGTGTTTTGTTTTGTTTTAAGGAAAGATTTTTTTCAACGAAAACAGTATTTAATGTCACTGGTTTTCATATTGTTCCAACTGGTTTCATAATAACCAACCTATCTTGGTAAATATTTAACGAGTGTTTTGTTTTATACACGTCTAACTCGTTTTCATACTACTCAAACTCAAGCAGCTCCAAACCCGTTTCTATATATGTATAATTGGTTTCATGGAAGTCCACTTGGTTCTATGTAAACTACAACTGGTTGTCATATTGGTTGAACTGGTCTAATTGGTTATGTGAATGTCAAACTGTTTTGTTAAAGCCCAACTCTTTTGATGAAACTCCACCTATTATTATAAACAACTGGAAATAATCCTAAATCAGTTGGAACCATTTGGAACCGGTTGGAACCCGGAATCAGTTGGATTTTCCAACTGGAATTTTCTACTGGGAGATTACGCTTGGTACATCTGCTTTGAAATTGGTACGGATGGAGTAACTGTTGATATTTCTTTTGAACGGTAATGGACTAAACTTAGGCCAAAAAAATAAATAAAATGTAAACACATATTAGGTATGTATGTTTGCAATCACCGCAAGAACCATGTTGATCTATTTAATCAATAACGGTGACATATTGCAATATACCAAGTTTAATTTAATTTTTCCTATCAACTTAATTGGCAAGGAATCACTAAGCCTGCTGCTGTCTTTCTGTTTTCTTCCTGCGGTATTTGTTTGGCTCTACAAAATTGTTTGTTGGGGAGCAATTAAAGCTCCCCTCTGATTTCGCTGTTCATGGACATTGTATAGTTACGTTTTTCGTAACCATAATTTAAAGTTGTTCCTGAGAATTAGTTTTATTCTTACCTTTTCATTTAATATTGAATTACAACAATTAACATAGTTATGATAGTTCAGTTGATGTTTTCATATGTTTCCATGTTGTTAACTCTTTCAGATGCACACACTGCGTATATTGCACCGATCAGCCCACTGTCAGGACACAAGTTGCCAATGACCTCAGGTACTGGTCATAAAGAAATACACCAATAAGTTAAATATTAAAAAGAGTGAAAATGCAATGCAAAATTATATTCATGCTGATATACAAAAATGTTAATCATATCTGCCAGCTTTCGTAGCAAGATCTATTTCCAAATCTCCATTTTGTAGAAACCTAACTTTTAAACACTGTGTAGTGGTATCAATGCAACAAACTAAAGTGTGTACAGATGCATGTAATAGCGAAAAAGTTACATTACAAACGCAATCATAACATACATTCCGATAGTTGACGGTGTACAGCGGGAGAACAAATACAGAATGTTTGGCCTCGTCCGGCAGTTTGTTACCGCGACAAGTCGCAACCCTTAACCTTACCCATGTCCATTATACACGGCCAAATCATGTATGCTTATATCTCATTGCCACCCGATGTGAAGTGTAAGTTACAAGCCACTTCGGCTCTCCCACATGTATATGTGGCAGCTTAGCATCGTAAAATAACTGAAACTGAAACTATAAACTATAACTATAACAAATATTTTGCAGATAGTGGGCAAGTTCACAAAGTTGCCGTAGCCCACAACCGCTAAAACCGACGTGAAGCACGTGGTTATAAAATCGTTCTAACGTATAGTTAGGCGTATGGTATAGTTAATATTCTACTAAAATTCAAGGCTGCATAAAGAGTGAACGAAATAAACAAAACTGATATGCCGCCTACCAGAGATAATAAACATTCCGTCCCCAAAACGTCCCCTAACATCTAAACTGCAAACAAACGAAAAAGTGGCACATTGTTAGGATATATGTATAGGCGCAGTCCAAATGGTCGTTCCTCCTCTACATAAGAGTAATCACACTACAATGACCAAATAATGTGAATGTTAGAAAATGAACTTTGTACTAAAAGAGTACGAGCGTTGAGGAGATCTAAAATATTTATATTATAAATTTAAAGTACCTTGTAGCCGACTACCTAACTATCCAAAAAAAAATATCCAGATGGCATGATTTACTAGTGTGATGGCCGATGTGCTAGAATACGAAGGCAGTAAGGCAGTGATAAACATAACGTTAGTCAAACAGCCCATTACAAGGGGTATATAATGAGCGTACATGACCCATTGCTGTACAGTATGTACAACGAACACAACAGCATGTAGCATATGGCGAACGAAAATCAAGCAAAATAACATTACATGAAATTCATACTCTCTCTATTTCATCGCATTTACATAGTAAAGGTATAGGCTATAATAGAAACTTTTCAAACATTATCTCATCTATTTACTTTCAAATATCACAATGCATTGTCAATTTATGGGCTAACCCTTTCATATCTGACATCTGATTCGTTTCTATATTACGTGCAAGATGTGGCAGTTGTAAGTCGTGGTTTCGAGGTAATTTAAACTTATAAGCTATCTGCATGACTAATATGAATATTGAAATTTGTCAAAGTGCGTGTTAGGGAATAACCACGTTCACCGACCAGCTAAATAGAGACTAACCTGTGTGACATGTTAATGCAAATATTGTTTTAATATAATATTTCTCTAAGAAAACAGAGTTTAATAGATGTTATTAAAATGCCAATTAGGATCGGTTACAAACAATTATATGTGGATTGTTAAAATGTATCATATTTTTTATAGGCCTACTTGTTCGTGTTTTTTATCTCATTATGTGCTAAATTCCTTTACTTCCCCGTGTAAAGACCTTTAAATACATCGTCACGTAACATGTCAGACAACATTGACTCAACTTTACTTTAAAACATAGGGTAGCCTTTCGGTACTAAAGTTACATTCATTTAACTATATTGTACTTCCAACCAGATTCACTCGGCGTAACTATAAGTGAAATGTTTATTTTCGTTTCGCTAGTAAGTATCCTTGCCAGTTAATGCCAACTTAACAACGTTAACCAGATTAGTATATACCAACTATGAAGTAGTATAAATATGTATATATAATATGAACGTGTAATGTATAGTATAGGCCTCTGCAACGTGTTGATGTTGGTTTTGTTTTAAAATCGATCAATAAAGTGACCAATTTATTTTGTACTGCATTTGAATTTAGTGAAGACAGACGTTGCAAAGACAACCGGCTGCTTTGAAGTTTCTTCAGTATTGCATATGCATTATGCTTTTTTTTGTCAATTACATATTTGCATCTAACAGTTGATGGTGATCCTCGTGTCTTTGTTACACTCCCGGGCCAAAATACTTCAATTTGTTTTGAGATAACAGGAGAAAACGGAATGATCATGAATTTAATGAGTGACAAGAAACTTGGTAAGTGTTTTCTAGTTTCCATAATTATATGACTGTCCTTTTGAAATGAATTTAATGTAAATGTACGTAACGAACTGGATGTATTTACTATTATTTGCAGGTATTGATATAAACGCCGTCATCCATGCCTTTTCTGGGGTATCAGGAAATAAGCCAAAGAGTTTCTTCACTACATTTGGAGTGACTCTGGGAAATCACGCCATAATTATAACGCCCAGGAATATTGAGACTGAAGAAGGATTAACACTTGACTGGAAGACAAAATCGAGGATGGTATTTGATGATTTTATCCTCAAAGTGGAGCCAGCGGAGCGGATACTACAAATATACAACATGAAAGGTGTATCTATGTATATAAGAAGACACAGTGACTTAAGAACCAAGAAGAAGGGATCGCGAAGACAGAACACCCATGTAGAACATCTTGGTCTTTACTTTCAAGAATCAACTGGATTCACGGAAACTTTGAGTGGCATACTTGGTTAGTACCGTAAACGTATATACTTATGCTATGCTTCATATCTAAAAAAAAAACAATAACTTGCAGTTTCCTTTCATATCTAACAGTTCAATTCTTCGAATATTAAATGGGCAAATTTGACCAAAAAAAAAGAAACATTTGGAGTTGCGACAGGTTCAACACTTCATCCCAATTTCATATTTGTTCGATTTGTTTGTTAATTATATTAAACCGGTATTTTTCTTTTCCCCATTTGTTACTAGCAAATGTTCACAACTTGACAACCACTTCAAATATTTAGCGATTTCACACACTGACGATCTTATATTCCTCTTTTCAATTTAGGATAGATACATTTTTTTGTAACTATAGGTTTTGCTCTTTCCAACTTCCTGTGTTAACTGTGATTCCTCAAATTATTGTCACATTTGTGATATTTATTGTTCATGCTGTAAGCAAATGATGTATTATATAATACAAGTTGGAAAATGTAATTTAATATTATAAATACTTCACTAACACATGTATCGTAATCATAACCACTTAGTTTTTAAGTCCCGACTCGTGGCCTAGTGATTAGAGCATCTGCTTTGCAGCCGGGAGGTTGGGATTCACCGCATAGGTACCTAGTGAGCGCACCAGGTAACGATGATGCGCATCATCGTTACGTTACGTTACGTTACATTACGTATGCGGCGCATGGGAGTTCGATTCCTGGCAGAGTCATTGCCAATACTTTAAAAAGGGACATACTGCTTTACTGCTGAGTGCTCAGCGATAAAGTACCAGAGTGGGGCCAGTTGGGGGTGTCTGGATGTAAAATACCATCCGAGGTGAAGTGTTAAGTTACAAGCCACGTCGGCTTCCCAAATGCATATGTGACAGCTTAGCGTCGTAAAATAACTGAAAATATAAACTATATCATTATAATTTTGCAGGCCAATTCTACTCATCGACACACGAGTTCCGTATTGAACCAATGGTTCGACTGGAGAATATTCCAGACCAAGAGTTTACAAAGGTAGCTAGTTTAGTTGCAGACGGAACGAAGATACCGGTGGTGTGGCATGAACAAAGTCATCGTAATTGCTGGCATGCAGGTAGTAATGCAGGTGGAAATCTGAATTCAACACTTTTCAAGATGGATCGACTCTTTTAAATGTCCACCATGACGTGACACTCATACCAGTATGTTACTGTTGTAGTGTTCAGAATTGGTAAATTTATGGGAGGGGTGGGGACTGGGGTTGAATTTTGAAGATTATTTTTTGGAGGGGCGGTTAAATGTAGGATTACCATATTTTCATTTTGCAAAAGTGGAATAAGAGCGGCATGAGAAGGTGTTTGTGGAAACTTCTGTATTTTAAAGAGGCCCAGATACCAAATGGTGGCATATTTAGAGATTGAAACACAGGTTTAATATATGTAAAATGTTAAAGAATATGTATCGACACATTCTTGTTGCGTAAATGTAGGCGTACTTCAAGTATATAAAGTATAAATTGTACTGTAAAACACTGTATGTTATCAGAAAATTTTGACAAAGTACTTTATCCGTCGGGGCGCAATATTTTCGGCGCAAAAAACGGAAATTAATCGAGACGAATGGTAACCTATAGATGTCGTATGGGTTAGTGACGTGCGCATGATTTCAGTGGTGGGAGCTCTGCATGGATCTATAAGGGGAGGATTGGCCTTTTCCTTTAGGATTTTGTTTTCAAAACGCTTAGATGCAAAATGATGAATGGAACTGAATTGACATCATCGGTGTCCCTGAGGTTCTACGACTGCTAATATCAGTATCACAATACAGTACTACAACAGTATATGATTTAATACTGTTGAAAAATATTGGAACTGAATTTGAGATGGATGTTTTTATATGTTTCTTATTGCCAACAGGTGTTGTTCTTTTTTTTTGCTTATTTCATGGTTTATTTTTAAAAACTAAAAATCATGTATATTGTATTTGGTAATGACAAACTTAACACCTGAAGGCCATCACATTTTCATGCATACACACACCTCATGTCACAATTGTTCGACGCCAACTTAGCAAGCTTCTATCAATTATGCGAGTATTTTGAGGTAATGTATTACTCGTATAGTTGACGTGTAAT